>CM044012.1:36716249-36883749 GCA_024085815.1 Flaveria linearis
GCTTCTGTCTGTTGCTGTCTACCTGAGGACGATTCCTCCCTCGTCTATCATCTTCACGTACTGCCTTTATCACTTCGGTCACTACAGACGGTAAGATCGTCTGCATGACTGATTACTTCCTCAGCCACTGCCTCTTTTACCGAGGCTCTCAAATTCGCGCTTTCGTCTGCTCCTCCGATGAGGAGTCTCGTTTTCCTCATGAAACTACTTTCTCTGTCCTAGTCTTCCTCGCGTGTTATGCGGTTCATCACCACGTCCACCGCCACGGGAAGCTTTAGATGATCTACCACCGACCATCTTCTATCACACTGAAAGATTTAAACACCAACACGGCATTCAAGGAAATAGCTCAGTTTATGTCAAGTATAGTAAGTCCCTAATTACAGTGGCCAGTTGTGATTAGCCACTTACTTACTCTTCGTACCCCGAGCATTACCGTCCTGACTACATTAGTATCTAAGTCTAACAGTACACATAAACACATAACATGCGCACAATAATACTGATTAACTTTAATAAAAATACTGATGGAACGCAATACTCAGATGGCATTCTCTTCCTTCTATCCCATTTTCAGTTTAAGTTTAGGTTTATTTTGAAAATTTACCATTTCACTTAAACTTTGGCTCTGATACCAACTGTAAGGCCCCGATCCAGGGCACCTCACAGTTGGTCGTCATCACCCATAAAACATACATTTAATATAACTAATAAAAACATGCAGCGGAAACTTTGAATTTACTATAAATGCTTTTGCAAAGTAATACAATACTCATTACAAAATATCGTTGTTTGCATACAATACAAAAAACATTAACAAAAGAATGCCATCCAAAAGAGTGAGTAGCCGCCTCGTGCCATCCTCAGCAACACTACCTGCCAACTGGAAAACACATAAAAGTCAGCGTTGCTGAGTGAGTTCTAGTTTGATAATAAACATACTTTTACTTATTTAAAAGTATCCTTTCGTACATGCATTCATACATCATATGTACACAGAGATAATATTCATTATTATCTTCATCATTCATTATACATCGTTATCTTTAGCTTCTCGTATGGATTCTGTCAGGCTTTACCCACTTCATAGCACTCGGCTATGATTACTGTGTTCGAATGACAAGAATCCCGTTTCATACTTACTTGCACATTGAAAGGTGATTGTCCAATACCTTATACTATACCCGATCGTTATTAGCTACCGGGCCGAAGTCAACATATGAACAACAAAACGTATGCCACGGTACTAGAGGTAAGCGGGTAGAGGTACCAGACCATGGTCGATCACAAAGAAGGACCAATCGCGTTATTCAATGCTGCAAGACATAATTCGTCGTTCATTTATGCATGTATCATCATCATTTTCTTTTCGTTCATTCGTTAATACATGCATTCATCATCGTGTTCCTCTTTCATTATCTTTCACTTTACGTTACATAATACTTCATTATTCATTCTCGTTATTCGTTAAAGTTCGGAAAGATAAAACATACACAATTATAAGGTACACACATCCAATACATTCATCATATACATAGCATCATACATCATACGTTCATCATCATACATAGCATCATACCTACGTAATCATACATAGCATCATCATTCACATCAGCCCTTCAGGGGCGACTGAACCTATTCTCAGTCGCATGTCCTCCATGCGACTGGACGTGAGATTGGGCTGTCATGCGAATGGGCATACAATCGTGCGACTGGATTTCCTTCCGTACGAATAGACACTACACGACTGGGCTATATGCGACTAACTCTTAACCGTACGATTGAACTACCCTGCGATTGGACCTATGCCGACCGAATCCCCCAATCGCATAGTCATCATGCGACTGAGGTTCAATCGTGCGCTGAGCCTCAATCGGGCGATTGGACATAAAACTTTCCTCAGTCGGCCGAATGGCCCTTCAGTCGCATAACCCTAACTGGGCAGCGACTGGAGTTCTGCATACACCTGCAGTCGCGAACTCCCGTCCCCACAGTCACCATAAAACCATTTTCAGCCCAATTCGACCCTCCCAAGCCTCAGGGATTCCTACTAGGAACTCATACAAGCATATTCTAGTCCTAATTCATACCATAAACACATTATTCAAGATTTTACCCAATGGTGTCAAACTTTCACTATTTCAAAAATAGGGTTTATATGTGATTCCAGCCCAAAATCGTTAGAAGACATGTAAATGAGGGGTCCTAGAACTCACATTAACAGGTAGAAGTTGATGAGCTTCGATTTGGCTAGCTCTTGACAAATCCGGAGAGCTCGGTCAGCACTTTCCCTCTTTCTTTCTCTTCTCTCGGTCGCTCTCTGCTCTCCCCGACTAAAAATGATAAGTGTTGTGGAGGAGAGTGGAGCTGATCCTCTTTTATACCCATAGCCCAGTCGCGTCTGGTCCAGGGGCGACTGGACCTTCAGTCGCATGAACACCATGCGATTAGACACCCAGTCGCATGTGTTCCATGCGGCTGTCTTTCATTAGGGCGGTGAACTCCAAGCGTGAGGTTGAGCTTCATCCAGGGCCGAATAGAATGCGGTTGAACCTCCAGTCGCATAAATCAGGCGACTAAGGCTCAGTTCGCACAACCTGATAAAAAAGGGAAACTTTCGGAAGTTACAGTTGCTTTCGGAAGAAAGTACTTCTTTCGAAGGGAAAATGGCTTCGGAAGCCAAAGCTTCTAAGGTTCGGAAGAACAAGAAAGCCCCTTGAAACCATCCCAGAAGAAGACTACTTCAGAAGAAAAGGTGGTGAAGGCTTCTTCCGAAAAGAAAGAAGCTTCGGAAGAAGACCATGCTGCAAAAGCTTCAACAAGCTCATCCTCAAAGATCAACCAAGGGATGGATTGGAAGATCAAGAAAGATGCTGTAGCCCAAACCTCTTCTTCAACGACCTCTATTGAACCCCAATGCATATCTTTTGGTTCAATTATTATTATCTTTGGAAGAGCCCAAGACCAGCAAGGCTTGGGCTTCAAACAAAACTAACCATCTCATCTTATGTGCAGGGACATCCATTTGACAAGAACAACAATGTCTGGATTGTAGATAGTGGATGCTCCAGGCACATGACAGGAAACAGATCTCTCCTTCAACAATTCCAGAACTTTGATGGAGGGCCTGTCCAATTTGGAGGTGAGACCGGAGGATATTTTCAGGCAGAGGAAATATATCCAATGGCAGAATAAACATTGACAAAGTTCACTTTGTCAAACAGCTTGAACATAATATGTTAAGTGTTTCTCAGTTTTGTGATCAGAAGCATCAAATGCTTTTCACAGAACATGAGTGCATTATCCTCAAACCAGGGATGACAATTCCTCCGGAATTGTGCTTCTTAGATCTCTAGAAAAGGGGATATGTACAAGCTAGATATGAACAACGCTTCTCCTATGGGTGAAGTATCATGCTTTCTATCCAAAGCTGATAGTGATGAGTCAACACTATGGCATAAACGTATGTGTCATGTAAATTTTAAGACAATGAATAAATTGGCTAAAAATAACTTGGTACATGTTTTGCCTAAAAAGGAATTTTCTGCAAAGATAACTGTGTTGCATGCCTGAAAGGGAAACAACACAGACATCTCATAAGTCCAAATGTGTTAACTCTATCACTACTCCATTACACTTATTGCACATGGATCTCTTTTGTCCCACAAGTATAATGAGCATTGGAAGGAAATCATACTGCCTTGTGATTGTTGATGATTTTACAAGATTTACATGGGTATTCTTTTTAAGAAGTAAAGATGAACTGCTGAAACGTTTAAAATCTTTTATTCTTAAAATAGAAAATCAAATTGATCACAAGGTTAAGATCATTAGAAGTGATCAAGGGACTGAGTTTAAGAACTTTGTTCTTGACTCATTCTGTGACTCAAAAAGGATTGCCAGCTCAACAATATAGTGCTCCCAGAACTCCTCAACAAAATGGTGTTGCTGAGAGGAAGAACAGGACACTTATTGAGGCTGCTCGAACCATGTTAGCTGATTCAAAACTACCTCTAACATTCTGGGCAGAGGCAGTTAGCACTGCATGCTATGTGCAGAATAGGGTTCTTGTAGTTAAGCCCATGGAAAAAACCCCTTATGAGTTATGGAACAAGAGGCCACCGTTCATTGGCTTTCTAAGGTCCTTTGGCTGCAGGTGTACCATACTTAACACAAAAGACAACTTAGCAAAGTTTGCTGAGAAGTCAGATGATGATATCTTTGTTGGATACTTCTAGCTCCAAAGCTTATAGGGTATACAACATTAAGAATCAACGATTTGAGGAGTCATCCAATATAGTTGTAAATGAGCACACTCTTGTGTTAGGGGGAATGGACCTGATTATATTTTGACTTAAATTGTTTCCAAACTATTCTAAACCATCTTGTGAGAATGTTTCAGATGGAACAGGTGCTCAAGGTGATGCTGATGCTGATCAACTATTTGAGCTTCCCAGAACTCTTCCAAATTCTCCAAGAGCTGAAAGACAACAAGCTTCAACATCCACAGATCTGATAGTGTAACTATCTCCAGGAATAGTGAAGCTTCAACAAGTGAATCACCTGATGAACCCCTAAGCTCTTCAGGTGATCCATTACAGCACCAGGTTGAAGGAAGTAGTATTCTGAAGGAACAGGCAACTGTTAATACTACTTCACGACCAACCATTGATGATGTTTCTCAATCATTCAATCAGTCCTCATTGAATGATTTTGAAACAGCAGCTGGACAGAGTGATCTAGTTCCTGATCAGAATATGTCCAACCTGGACATTTCTGCAACTGGAAGTGATTCCTCGTCTTAGGATTCACAACACTCATCCAACTGAAAACATCATAGGGAATGTCTCTGAAGGTGTGAGAACAAGAGGGCAAACTCATCATGGGAATGTCTGCTTGTACTCATTTCTTATCTCAGATGGAACCCAAGAAGATGGAAGATGCCTTGAAAGATAGTAGTTGGGTTGAATCGATGCAGGAGGAGCTGCTTCAATTCAAAAGACAAAAGGTCTGGAATCTATGCCCACTACCTTCTGGTCAAGTACCCATAGGCACTAAATGGGTATTCAGAAACAAGAAAGATGACAGAGGCTTGATTATCAAGAACAAGGCAAGATTAGTAGTTCAGGGATACACCAAAGAGGAAGGAATCGATTATACTGATGTCTTTGCACCTGTTGCAAGACTTGAGGCAGTTAGGATCTTCCTTGCTTATGCTGCATCCAAGAACTTCACAGTCTACCAACTTGATGTCAAGTGTGCTTTTCTATATGGGGATATAGATAGGGAAATCTATGTATGTCAACCTCCAGGATTTGAAGACCCACAGCACCCCAACTATGTGTGCAAACTGGATAAAGCTCTATATGGGCTGCACCAAGCACCTAGGCTGTGGTATGAGACCTTGTCTCAGTTTCTCCTGAAGAATGGCTACACCAGAGGTACCATTGACAAGACTCTCTTCATCAGGAAGATTGGAGAGGACATTTTGCTTGTTCAAGTCTATGTTGATGACATCATATTTGGTTCTTCAAATGACCAAATGTGTAAGGACTTTGAGAGCATTATGAAGCAGAAATTTGAGATGAGTTCCATGGGAAAAATGGACTTTTTTTGGAATTCAGGTGAAACAGATGAAGGAAGGGTTTTTCATAAATCAATCTAAATATGTCTCAGACATCTTAGATAGATTTGAAATGAAGGACTGTAAACCAGCCAAGACACCCATACCTAGAAACCATAATCTTTGCCCTGACCTTGAGGGGGAGGATACTGATCAACATCAGTATAGAGCAATCATTGGTTCTCTGATGTATCTCACTGCTAGTAGACCAGATATCATGTTTGCCACATGCATTTGTGCAAGATATCAGGCTGCCAAAGGTGTCTCACCTAGCTGATGTTAAGAGAATCCTCAGATACCTTAAAGGAGCACCTAAACTAGGTCTCTGGTATCCAAGAAATAGTGACTTCAATCTCTATGGATACTCTGACAGTGATTATGGTGGTTGCAACATTGACAAGAAATCAACATCAGGAGGATGTCAATTTCTTGGTGGAAGGATTATCTCATGGCAATGCAAGAAACAATCCTGTGTCTCTACATCAACTGCTGAAGCTGAATACATTGCTGCTGCTAGCTGCTGTGCTCACTGCTATGGATTCAAAATCAGATGTTGGACTATGGATTCAACTTCATGACTACTCCTATCCATATTGACAACAACAGTGCTATCTCCATTACTAAAATCCAGTGAAGCACCTAAGACAGCACATTGATATCAGGTACCATTTCGTTAGAGATATTCATGAGAAAAATCTGAAAGTTATCAAAGTTGACTCAAATGAACAATATTCTGATTTGTTCACAAAAGCTTTTGATGAACAAAGATTTAAGTATCTCATATCAGCTATTGGGATGATAAACATTGATTAACTACCTCTTTTGAAAACTTTTTAATGTGTAATGTCTTGTGTCAATAATTTAAGCCCTGTTACAAAAGATCTTTTATATTCCAAGTGTAAATTCCTTCCGAAGAGGAATTAACTCTCGGAAGATATTCTTAAATATCTTCCGAAGCCACTTCCTCAATAGAAATTTTCTTCTCGGAAGAGTTTTTAGTCTCGGAAGAAGCGATTGATTTTGCATCAGATCTACTTCCGAAGATCATAAAACTCTTCATTTGGAAAGCAATTTTTACCTTCGGAAGCAATGCCTTGCTTCGGAAGAGAAGATTGCCTTCGGAAGATAATTACCTTCGGAAATGTTTTATATTCGGAAATAGAGATTTTACTGTGTAACGAATATCTTTTTGGGCCCCACTCTGTAAAAGGTAAAAATTTGATGATGATGGTCAGATTATTTAAAATTATCCCTTGCCGCCATTGTCACTTCACAGCCGAAAAACCACCATTACCCCCAAACAGTTACCCTATTACCGCCACTACCACAATTCATCCCTTTTAAATAATCCAGACTGTTCAATTTCATCTTCTTTTACCAATTTACTGCCCTAATATCTCCTTCACTGTCAAACCTGAAATTTCACCCAAATCAAGCTTACTTTCTCCTGCAATGGCGCTAAACCCTTAGCACAACCAGGTCGCATTACTTGATTCGTCAAGAGATGCCGACTTCACCAAATAATCACCTTTTCTTACTGAATCAAACTACTTCACGGCGCTTACTAAAATGGAGTTCGCGTCCTTGAGAACCCGCATTTATGGACAGGAGTGATCATAACTGAACAAAACATCAGGAGCATCTAGAGCTCAATGATGATGGGGCTCCTACTGAGTTTCCCAAAGAAGACTTGGATAGCACCTACATCCTTATGGGATATGGTGGGGATGTAAGCAGGTCAACCATCTACAAGTTCAACTTCTCATATCATTGGAAGTTCCTGCTGCACATCATTCTGCACTGCCTATCCAACAAGTCTGGGGGATGGGATCAAATCCCATATGAACTAGGATGCCTAGTTCACGGGTTGGTGAGAGGTCTGCGCTTCAACTACTCCATATTTGTGTTGACCAATTTGATTGGAAATCTGAGAAGGGACACATTCTTCATGTATCCCGATACATTCAACATATATCAACTGCGAGATGGAACCGAGCAAGCTTGTCTGTGCAGCTGCTCTTACTGTTCCCCAAGTGCGGCCTACCATCTTCAAGACATTGAAGAAGGTGTCCATCAACTTTACTGGATGGTACACTCCTTTACCTCCAGAGATGATTGAGCGCATAGCTCCTGGTGACATCCCTGTTAACCCACAGGTGATGAACCCACACCAGCAACCTCCACCATAAATATTCCCATACCTTCTCCACCCATTAAATACATATCAGAGACGTCCCCAAACGAACCCTTGTTCAATCTACTCTGATTGAACAAGCTCCTCCAGTTCAAACCAAAAGGGCTAGAGTGGAATCATGGGCTCCCACTCAGTCCGAGGTCACACCATCCTTCTCATTTGACCTCAATTTGGGTTTTGAGCCTCCTCAGTCTCAAACCCAAGAGCCGAACCTCAAGCCTTTAGCCCACAGGGTGAGTCTTTACACTCCTCTGTGCAGCCTTCAAGGGACAGCCCCACCAGAGGCTCAATGCCTGTAGACATTGATCTAGGTCCCGGGTCAGTAGGTTTAACCTCTTTATCTTTCACTGACCTATTACTCCGAACTGATGAAGAGATTACATCTCTCCATGGCCATGAAGTTGATCTACAACACCCTCTCAAATATCAACAGAGCCAAGAGAGATCCCTTATCTCTAGCCCCCATCAGCAGCCAACTACTGAGGTGAGTCCTACTGATGTGGAGGGGACTCATGTAGGCTCAGATGCCACTACTCAGAGTCTCTCATTGAGCTCTAAGGACAGTGGTAACATCATCAGACTGAGTCTACGGCAACTTTGCCCATTGACATCTCTGAAAGAGATGAATTTGAGCAAAGGTATCCAAGGTGCCAAGAAGCCACATCTGGTGGTGAGACTGAACATACTAGGTATGTTATCTCATCTCCCCGTGATTCTTCACATGAAGATGAGGGAAGTATGCAACTCACACTTCAGTACTTGCTCTCTAAGGTCTCAAACCTGGAATCTCAGGTTAGGATCTTAGAGACAAGGACAGCCACTCAGCAACTTGAGATTGACAATCTCAAGGCAAAACTAGCTGAGAAACAGACGGAGGTCTGTTAGGCATGTACCTATTCAGGTCTCATTGACTTCTTCCTCTAGCTCATCAAGCTCTCAAGATGATGCTACCAAAAAGGGGGAGAAAGATCAGAGACAAACATCTGAGGAACCACTGATCCAGTCTTCTACTTCCCAACTCATCACCCTACCTGAGTCATTTCAATCAACTCTAAAGATTGACTCACAGATGCTTCATAATCTCTACAGACTTTTCACAAAGTTTGTATTGAGATCCTCCTTAGAACAGCCCAGCCTCGACACCAACTCATATACTTTGGGGCTGAGAAGCCTCAAAGACTGACTGCACCTTCTACCACTATGGAAGAAGTTGGTCAACCTAAGGTCCACATGGAACCTGAGATTAACTTTGAAGGGGAAATGGGGACTGATGGCCCAGCAACTGAAACAGTTGGGACAGAACTTGCATCAGCCTCTTCTTCCGAAGCTCAGGCTGAAACTTCCGAAGCTAAAGTCGAAACTTCGAAAGAACAAGATAAGTCTTCCGAAGCTGAGATGGAAGCTGCGGAAGGTTTGTTCAAAATCTGAGGAACTGATCATCACAGATGTTATTGCTGAAATAGCATCTGAGATGAGCAGGGAGGACACTTCTGATCTACCTCCATCCCAAACACCAGCTGATCCTCTCTCTCAATCCGAACCCTCTATCCAAGAACCACCACAGACAAGTTCTGCTAAAGACAAAGGCAAAAAGAAAATGACTGTGGCAGAGCTTCAGGAGGAGGAAAGGATTGAGAAGCTTAAGAAGAAAGTTAGGTTTCCTGCTGAGAAGATGCTAGCTGCTAGTTCTAAGGCAGCTGCAGCCAATCAGAGGAAATCAACACAAGAGAAGGACAGCACTCATTGATCAGCTCATCAACTTAGGAGCTGCCAATGAGGAAGTACTCCTGCTACCACTAGAGGAGTTGGTGACTTTGGAGAGGACAACCAGGCTGCTAAGGCAAGAAGAAGAAGCCAGGTTGGCCTTGGAAAAAGAAGAAGAAGAACAAAGGAAAGCAGCCCTGCAGCTGAGAGAGGCTAGGATAAATTCCTGCTCTCAAGAGGCTTCAGTCTTCCTGAACTGTCTCCACATGATGATGATATGATCCTGCTGCTCCACAACAAAGAGCAGGATCAAATGGAGAAGGAAAGGAAGAAAGCTGCAAGGGAGAAGATGAAGGAGAAGAAGCGGAGGGAGGAGGTAGAGAGGGTCACTGCCACTAAGAAGCTCAGTGATAAAGCCTGGATGAAAGACTATCTCCGGGCTCATGGCTTCTCTGGTAGGCAGGTGGGACCTATGTCCGAAAGGACACTCCAACAGATTGTCAGCGAAATAAAAGCTGACATCCGTATGGGGAAAAAGAGAGATGTGTAGGAGGGGACAGGGAAGGGTCTTCACCCCAGCCACTCAACCATAGCAACACAACTAACCACAACCCACACACAGAAGAACCAATCCATTCCCATCAAAACCGAAACCCAGATGAAACCTACACCAAAACAACAACCTCACCAAACCTACACCCCTATGAACCTACAACTCACCCAAACCTACCTCATCACCTCAACCACTAAACTTCCTAACTAAACCCAAAACACAACCTAGAACCACTAAACCTAAACCTACCCAACAGAAACCAAGATCATCCCCTCAGCCTTCTAAACATCTCTCTTTTGAGGAATAAAGGAGCTCAAGACAAGGCTCACCAACTGCACTACTATGAGCAGCATCTCCTGTGAGGGAGACCTTATCAACATCACCTATGTTGATAACTCTTCAAGCTCCCTCACTCTAGGTCAATTTCTTGAGTTGCCTAGAAGTACTTTGGGCCAGGCTGTAAGACTTCTCAGTCTCAACTCTGATACTCTCAATGCTGAAGAGAAGAGACTAAGAAGGAAACTGGCGACTCTACTGGATACAAGGAAGGAGGACAGGATTCCTAGTCAGTCTCCTGGACCTAGGAAAGTTATAATCCAGTAGAGGTTCGATGAACCTTTTCACAACTTTGTTGTGGAAGGGAGAATGGTGAAACCAACAGGCTTAATGCCACTTCTCTATTGCATCTTAGCAGATTTGACATTGCTGAGCTTGCAGAGAAGCCATTCTCCAACCCTCCAACTCAGAGACTGCAGCTATCATCAGAAATTATCTCAGCAGTCTTCATCTAGCCGAGCTAACTGCAAAGGCCAAGATCGAAGAAGAGTTGAAGTTGAAAAGACAGGAAGACAAGGAAAGACACACTACTAAAGGCGCAGCCTTTCTACAGATGGTGGAGGGTCCGGAATTGGAACCTATAGTTAGATGGGAATATGACTATAGTTCCCATCAACTAACTCTTTCAGAGGGCCACAAAAAGGGTACACATAATCCAAGGTGACAGACTGGATGTTCTGTCTACCAAGGATTTGTACAAACTTCTCAGCACCACATCAGGGAAGAACAAGGACACAGATAAATATCTACTCTCTTTGGTGCTGAAAGTTTGAGAAGAAGAGAGAAGTGAAGTTTTGATAGGATCAGCCTAGGGGGAGTTTTTGGTCATTATAAGGCTGGTGCAACCAAAACCACTTCACATAGTCATTTTGGTGCTACATTCAAAAGGCTTCCGAAGCTAAGTATGAGATCTTCCGAAGTCTGAAGAACAAGAACTGAAGACAAAGTCTGAAGACTTCCGAAGACAAAGTCTGAAGACTTCCGAAGACAAAGTCTGAAGAAAGAACTGAAGACCAAGTCTCCTTCTGAAGACAAAGAAGACTCCAAGCCTCGGAAGAAGCAGTCTTCCGAAGTATAAGTGGCTTCGGAAGAAGTTATTCTTCCGAAGAAATTATCCTTCGGAAGACATTGCTATGTCCAGTAGACATAAGTATGGTCTCTGACAGTCCGCTGCAGACCTCTGATACAGCATGGCTTCTTCCTAAAAGAACCATGTTGTTGACCACTTTACTCTACTGTATACCTTTTTATGATAGTACATGTTACCAACTTTAGTTGGTGATAAAAGGTAAGTCAGGGACATGTCCTGACTACCAAATACCTCACCTATAGTCTTGTAGTATAGATGTTTGGTTAGAGGTTTCCAGCTGGTATCAAGTATATCCGGCTATAGGCTAGTATTATATATATCTTCTCTTATAACTAGGTAGAGAGATCGAGTCCAAGAGTCTTGTAATCCTTTGAGTTGAGAAGCAATATATAAAAGTACCTTGAAAATTTACATCCTGTGTTTATTTACTGCTTGTTACTTGTTATATTATGATCAACTCTTCATAGACTCTTTCTGAGTGTCGTTCAAGGTGATTTGAGAGAAAAACCACTTGTTGAGTGACCAACATACGATCCTGCAGAGTTGTTTGATCATCTTACAACACTTAGCTCTGTGAAAGAAAACAGGATCATGGCCTGGAAATATGATCCAGACTGGGATTGTGTAGTCATAAAGAGAACATCAGGAAGGATTCAATACTTCCATGATGTAGAACAAGTATTGTGCCTGCTTGAATATGACATAAAGGATCTACAAAGTTAATCATCACTAACTACCCAATTCACCCAAGAGGAAGAGATTTCTCTACATTAGTAGGTAAATTAAAGACTAAGTTTAGAGATGATGTGCGGAAAGAAGCAAAGAGAGAGGATGTTAAACACAAGGAGAAGAATACAAGGGCTGAAAAGGTTTAAATCCAACTCCTCTAAATTGGTTGATGATGAATTTTTAAAGAGGATTGGATATAACAACAGAAAAATAGCAGTAATAAAGTCAATTGATGGAAATCAATACACACATCCTATCACAAAGTGGGGCTATGTTGAGAAGGCAAAAGAGCTAGTGCTGCTGAGGAATGCAGAGAACAAGAAAGCTGATCGGATCAGGATCTTTGATCCTGTGGAAATAAGGTTGCTCCATCCCAGCTACACTTCATACTTACATGATAAATTCTTCCTAAAGCTGACTGATGAAAGAGCTCAGAATGATCTATTCCTACATGTCCATATGATACAAGTGATTAAAAAACAGCATGCCAGGCTTACAAGAGAAGAAGATATGAGGCGGGGATTTTGAGAGGGTCTAACATCAAGGAAGTGAGTGAGCTGAGGATCTTAGAGCAAGATGAGTTGAAAATAGTCCACAACAACAATGTTTTGGAAACTCTTACAATTGAAGAAGATGTTATGGGGCTCAGTTTGAAACTTTACAGAAGATTAGCAAGATGAAGATCAACTCCAAGTATGATGATCAGAAGACTGCTGTCTCATACTTCTATAACAAAATTATAGCAAGAGTGAAGGAGCTTTCAACTTTGAAGAACTGATTACAAGTGTCTAAGCCTAAGGGGGAGTATTATTAGATCTAGGAACCATAGATCTAGATCATTTTGTATAGGCTTAGAACTTAATCAATACTTGTAATGAATAATTGTAATTCATTATTTTCATGTATGCATTATGTATATAGGTTAACCCATATGTGTGCTGATTTATGTGTATGATGGCAGGTAAAAAATTATACTTGGTCAATTGTGAAATCGACTAAGTGTAAGAAATATCTAAGGATGAACATTTTTGTTCTTCCGTAGATATGTTTCTTACAAGACAAACATCCTAAGATCTTCTGCGGATGAACATCAGTATTCACTGATGAACAAACACCATAAGAAGAAACTGAAGTGAAGACTCCTTCGGAAGAACAAACTACCTTCGGAAGAACAAGATTCCTTCGGAAGAACAAAGGAGCTGCGAAAAACAAAAGTAGCTACGGAAGACCAAACACTTGGACTTGCATTATACAAGTGTTACAAGTCAACAAGACAATTCGAATCCCAAGAGATCCGGGTTTCCTTAACAGATTTAATTCTCTATAAATATGAGTCCTAGGTTTCACATCAAAAAGAAAATAATAGAGCAATTAGACGGCAAACACAAAACATCACATCGATTAACACAATCAATTCATCACAAACCCTAGCAGCCGTCACATCAATATATCTCACCACATCAACACGTTTGAAGCAGTTATTGTTTATCGCATTCATTATTTATTCATCTGTAATCATTAATCAGTTTTAATGAAATACTTTTGAATCAAATCTTGTTTGTTTAATTATTGTGTTGATATCATTGTGTTCGTCATAGTCAACATTTATTCTGTTTGAAATTTATTTATAAAACAAAACAATTAAACAACGGTTAATGATCATTCCGCAATCATTAATTAGATTCCATTCTAACACTGATAATTCCTGATTGCAATCCTAGGATTCACACTATTATTACTATTATATATTATTATTATTATTATTATTATTATTATTATTATTATATTATTATTATTATTATTATTATTACTACTACTACTACTATTACTATTACTATTATTATTATTCACCACTATGATTGCATAATAGTTCCACATCCTTTTTTCATGATCGACTTACACAATGACGCACCCATGCTCGCGTCCTCTTATTTTAGCCAACTTATCCAAGTCCTCACGAGAATCAAAATACTAAAAAAGTTATAAAGCCAGACATAAAAAACATATATAGAACAAATAAATAAATAAAATAACAAAAGAATGAAAACTCTTCCTAATTTATCAGTTTTATAAGAAACTGTAGCCTTTCTTATCCTATCCTCATCCCCATCATGCTCCGCGGTGTCCTCATAGTTTTCTTTGAGGTGAACCGAACCGTCACTCTTATCTGTGTCATTCCCATTAAAAGTATCCGACACATGTGTAATTTTAGTTCTGACTGGTACGGGGGATGTCCATAATCCAGCTCTATTTGTGAGTGGTACGTGTTCGGGGCATGTCCGTAAGAATGGTAAGGGGATGTATGTACCTTCACCGTAACCTGTCGGTCCACATAATGAGTTGTACGCCTCTTCAGCAAATGTGTTCGACGGGTTGGTTTCCTCTCCCCCACGGAGTGTGATCCCGTATACGTAATATTCCTAAAAAAGATAATGTTAGATATTTAAATAAAAAGTCATAATAAAACAAATACTACTTCAACCTAGTTTGAATCTTTGATATGTGGCTCCTCATTCAAATCTGGAAGCTTTGGCTTTTGATAATGATCTCCCAAACCCGACATTGTTTTCGAATTAACGTGTTTTTGGAATGACGAAGGCTATTTATGTTGAAAATCAGAAGAATATTTTTGTTGAAAAAAATGAAGATAAATATAGTTCAAAGAATTGAAAGACGGTAATGGTTGTTGAATGAAATCATGGAGGGTATTTATTGTGAAAATTGAGCGACAAACCGCCACGGTATGGCCTAACCGTGATGGTTCAAAGTAGTTGACGTGAGTATCCCGGGGCCTTTTGTCACATCAAGCCTTTTGCCAACATCAACAGAGTACCTGGTACCCTAAAGGTCACGGTTAGGGAAAGTCGTGACGGTTGTGTGACCGTTAGGTCTAACCATGGCCTTTAGGTCGGGCCGGGTACCTCGTTCCTTAAAGCTGTACCTGGTAACCTAAAGGTCACAGTTAGGTTGAACCGTGACGGTGGGGTGACCTTTAGGCCTAACCGTGACCTTTAGGTCTGGCCTCCCCCAAAAAATCCCTTTTTTATTTTTTTTGTTTGTTGAAAAAAAATGAAGATAAATATAGTTCAAAAAATTGAAAGACGGTAATGGTTGTTGAATGAAATCATGGAGGGTATTTATTGTGAAAATATGGGCGACAAACCATCGCGGTTTAGCCTAACCGTGACGGTTCAAAGTAGTTGACACGAGAATCCCGGGGCCTTTATCAACATCAAGCCTTTTGCCAACATCAACAGAGTACCTGGTACCCTAAAGGTCACGGTTAGGGCAAAACCGTGACGGTTGTGTGACCGTTAGGTCTAACCATGACCTTTAGGTCTGGCCTGGTACCTCGTACCTTAAAGCTGTACCAATGAGTAGCTCATACCTTAAAGTTGTACCTGGTACCCCTAAAGGTCACGGTTAGGTTGAACCGTGACGGTGGGTGACCTTTAGGCCTAACCATGACCTTTAGGTCTGGCCTCCTCCCAAAAATTCCTGTGGTGTCCCCATTACAACCCTTTGACAAACGTCCATAAATTTATTGATATAATAATTTGAAAGAAAATATAAGAATAAAGTAACTATCGCACTTTATGTTAGATCATTCAAATCTTATTATTATTCTTGTTCTTATAATTATATTTTACATAAATAATATTTTTATATTTTTTGATTATATCTTTCTCTCGTTCATTTACAATCGCTTTAAAAATTTTAAAAATATTATAGAGATAAACATTACATTACCAATTCACATATACAAATTTTAAAAATTAATAGTAACATTTTGTCTCTCATCTTATGTTGATTCGTTAGCGTTACTGCTTTTGCTATCGAGCCAGGGGTCTCTTTGGAAACGGTCTCTCTACCTATCTGTATAGAGGAAAGACTTGTCACCATCTACCCCTCCTAGACCTGCTCTTGAGTGGGATATACTGGGTTTGTTTGTTTGTTTGTTTGTTTGTTGTTTTGTCTCTCATCTACCCATAACCATTATATATAATTTAATAGAATACACATATAAATGTAAAAAAGAAGATGTGATAGCTCTTATATTTACATTTTATTTTAAAGAATTAAGCATTGAATCAAACCTTCATGGCTAACTAACCTTCAACTTAATCTCCACAAACTTTGATTTCAAAAGGTGCAATAAATTTCAAGATATTTAGGTTCTTAAAACCAGGGCCATGAGGTTCTTAGAAAATATCTTATATGTTTAAAAAACCAAATGAAAGGAGCAGGATTACCGGTTTATTTGTAGTTTGGCCTAAGTAGTTTCCTAACTTTGCATTTTGGCCACTCCTTAAAGATGTTTATAGAGATAGAAAGGGAAGACGACTCCTAAGTCTTGCCTCTGATTCATTTGTAGAGAGAGAATGGAGAAACCCACCGCCGTTTACCGTTTGCATCGCTTCTGATTACCGCCTACTTCCCCTCTTCCGCGAAAGGAACTCTCGGTTGCGGTTGAGTATGTATTGTGATGGTGAAGATGTCGATGGCGGTGGGGACGTGGGCCGTTTCCCTTCCGTTGTCCGCTAGATCAACGCGACAGAGGCGGTGGCGCTCCTGTAGATCTCTAAATCTAGCCTCATGTATTTGGTTCCCTTTTTTGATTGACTTGGAGCTGGCCGCCGCGGTGGCCGATGACCGTTGGCATCCATGATGGCAGCAATGGCCTTGGACACAACCAGCGCTCACCCTCCCGTTTCTAGATGAGGTAGTGGTGGCAGTTGTTTTCTCGACAGTCAAATGTCGATGGTGATGGTTGGACAACATTTGTGGCCCCTTTCCCCTGTCTCTCTCTGATTCCATCTTTTTTCCTTTTAATAGATTAAGTTTTAAATCCAAGAGTTTTTCAGTATAGATGTTGTTAAACGGTGCATGTGAGACTTGTGGTGGGTGTTCGTTATGTTGTTGATGATGATAATTTGAAACTTTTTTTTGGTGATTTAGTATGTTGATGATGATGGGGATAACCTCATGAGGTTGTTGGCTTGATGTTCGTCTTAGGTTACAAAGTTTGGTTCTATCTAGGGTTTTATTTGTTGGGTGGATCTGTCTGGATTGTTTCTTTGATCAATGTTTGTTTGCCTTGTATTAGGAAGGACCTTATGTCGATGATGATGACACTAGCTTTTCTATGACCAAGCTTGAGTTTGAGTTGGTTGTTGCCCTCATTATGTTGTCAAGAAATTATTTGTGTTGATGATGGTTAAGAACCATAGTGCACACAGTGGCATATCTACATATTGAGGAAGGGGGAAACTGTCCACCCAAAACGAAGAAGAAATTTCAATGTTATGTATATGAGAAATCCCGACCATCCCACTTAAAATTTTGTAATCGCGCCCCTTGAACTCTTGAAACAAAGAGAAAATAATATTGTCACAAACATTGTCAGGGGTGGAACTACAATAGGGTTACAGTTTACGAAAATATTTTCTCACTAACCAAGTCTATCACCTAGTAGATTTTTAGTACTTACACCCTCAAATAATTTAATTAGTAGTAGGAAGAAAGAAAAAATTTGTATCGACATAATGTTTTTGGCTATTAAGCAAGCTAAATATAATATTAGCCCATATTGTTCCAAACATATAAACTCATCGGCATTATAGAGTTGGGAACCACTTTAGCGATAAGTATAATTGTTTCAAATATACTTAAAATCGTTTTTACGAGTATTGCCTTAAACATCATATATAACTATTTTATAAGTATAATTGCTCTAAATAGGTCTTGATATATATAAAAAACAAAATCTTAGGGACCATTTTAATGATTTTTTGGTAATGAACCGGATTGAACGGACCAGAAAATGTTGATACACGATGTCCCTAGTTTATGTATTTCAATGTAAATGTCTTTCATCTTACACATATGTAATGCAAGTGCTTAATAAAATATGATATGGGTTTTTGATGTTATTTGTCTTTTATTATATCAGATTCTTATTGTATTCAGTATTACTCATATGTATGAACATTATATATAGGTTTGAGGTTGTTGTACATAGTTCTAAGTCAATAATGATTTAGAAATGTGTTCAACTTAGTCGGGTGGTTATTCATGCTAATGGACCATACTTATGGACCAGACGCACGAATGGACCATACTTATGGACCAATCGCACGACTGAACCAGGTGACTGGATCAGTCGTAGACTGAGACAAAGATTGACTCAGTCGCACGACTGAACTTCAGTCGTGCATATGATTCAAACACATGAGTCAGTCGCATGACTGAACATGCTAATGGCTCAGTCGTACTATTGAACACTAAAAACCTATAAATACCACATAATTCGTGGAAAAAAAACACTTCGAATACTATCATACCCTAGCCGTACAGAGCGTTCCAGTCATCCATCCAACTTCATAGTTCGTTCCTGATCGATTCCAACTCGTTCTTAATGTTTGTTTAATCGTTAGATCGATTAGGTTGACGTTCTCACTGATTGGATCGCCAATCAATAGAATCCGTGCAATTTGATCTGGTTTCACGCAAAATCCGTTAGTACTTCGTAGAAAACGGTCCTAACAAGTGGTATCAGAGCCTAGGCTCGTGATTTTGCGTGAATTCGATTAGTTTTGGTGTTAAAATGACGTTTTTGATCAAAGAGACACCTTTTTGCTTCAAAACGTGTTTCTGATGAGTGGATGAGTTGAAGTTTCGATTTCATCATACGACAGATTAGGGTTCCTCAAAAACACGTATTTTGTGTCAAGTGTTTAAACTTCGAATTTTTATAAACACAGCAGCCTCAATCGCACGATTGGATCAATCATACGACTGAATCCCATCCGCATATCCCAATCGCATGACTGGACTCAGTCGCATCATTCATTCGCACGATTAAGCTATTCCAGTCGTTTGCCCTCAATCACACTTTTCATTCGCACGGCTGAATCCAGTCGCATGATTGAATTCATTCGCATCTTCAAGCATACGATTGACCCAGTCTCCTTGCTCAATCGCACGATTAAATCTGTCTTGTCTTAAGTTTGTCAAGTTTTAAGCCATGGAAGACCAGTTTGTTGCGTTCACTACCGAAAAGACTCACGTATCCCGAATCTTCTTCTCCTGGAAAATGAGGTAGGGAATCACAACAAATCGCCACAGTTGTTGACGTTGGGAGTACCCACAGTGGAAGCAGCGGTTTGAGATATACTTGAATGGTGTAGACCCTAATATATGGACATCTATTGAGACTGGTGCAAATGGGGTGAAATTGACGTGGAGGTATGAACGAAGCTCAGAAGGTTCTGCATAACGCTGAGAAGAAAGCGTATGCACTGTGACTCAGTCGATCCCAAAGGATATATCCATCAATTCTCGGAGAACAAGCAGTCGAAGAAATTATAGGAAGCTTTAGAAAAGAGATATATGGTAATGTAACCCTGAAGGCGCTGAAGGCTAAAGCTCTCAAAAAGGAATTTGATAGTTTCTCCCAATAGGAAATGAGATCTTAGATGACATCATTGATAGATTTTATCATTTGATGAGTGAGCTGCATACTCATGGTGTGACTACATCTATGAAAGATAAAGTTTCAAGCTTTGCTGATGGTCTGCCAGACAAATGGATCCATTGTGTCTAATCTGAGACAGAATGACACTCTTACAACTTTAGACATAATGATTTCATCTTGAAGTTAAGGGAGGAGGAACTACGATTGAAATACAAGTCTAAGAAAGGATCCTACGCTCAGAATCCTTCACTGTACAATTATGTTCCTACTCTTGTTTCATTAGGGGCACTACTACAAACGCGTTTGTATAAAATTCATCTGCTCCTTCCTAAAGCAGTCCTCGGGAAGCAAAGCTTCGGGTTCATCTAGACCCAATACATTGTCCCTGATTCCAACCCATAATGTTAAAGACCGAGAATCTCGGAAATGTCCCTGTGGAAGTTACCAAAGAGCACATGGATCTTCTAGCTGCAGTGGTTTATTCTTATGATGGGTTAGTCGCTGGGAAGATTGGAAATTGTCATCTTGCTGACGAGGACTACGAGCTGATGGATGAGACTGATTTGAAGCGTATGGATATAATGTGGGCTTTGGCTAGTGTGGTAAGGAGAGCCAAAAATTTTGTTAAGAAGACGGGGCAGAACTTGGTTGCCACTAACAGACACATTTGGGTTTGATAAAACCAAGGTCACATGCTTCAATGTGGAGAAAAGTGGCATTTCAAACGTGAATGCGTAAAGCCGAAAAAGACTGGTAACGGCAACCCTTTTTCTTTGATCAACCGTCAGGACAAATAGAAGATTAGGGCATCATCGAGTAAGAGTCGAAAGATATGGTCGCTCAGGGAGATAAAGGACAAGACTGGTCCTTCTGATTTGTATCTGAAGGAGAATCGAATGTAGCATTAGTGGATGATTTGGATGATGATGGATCTGCGGTAAGGAGACATCATAGCTGAGCATGCACGTTCAGATATGAAGAAGCTATGGATGTTGTAGATCATCTTGTTGAAGAAGAACTGAATGCTGCAAACTCAGAATCTCCAGTTATCGAAGAGTCTGAATCCGCATTCATGGCTGATTCGTCTAGTTCCGCATTGTTTGATACATGCTTGTGATAAATGTAATAATTTAGAGAAAGCATTGACTTAAAATTTGCTACGTTATAGAAAAGAATGAATCTGGTAAATAATCTAAACTCTGCACTGAAGCAACCGTGTTTTAAACACAATGAGTGCAGTTTTAAAGAAAAGATAGAACTGCTAGGGAAACAACTAGGGAAACAACTAAGGGAAACAACTAGGGAAACCGAGGTTGTTTCCCTAAATCAATCAAATGACATTAAGTTATATTAACTACTTCAGAGGAACTAAAAAGGAAAAAGCAATTTTGCAAGTCGAGGTTGAATCTTTAAATCAAAAACTGCATAGTTTAGCTAGTTCCTCTCACATAGTTCAGAACTTAGTGAAAGAACGTAACGGTGGGGAAGGTCTGGGATATAAAGGAGTGCCACCTCCATATGCATCCTTTTAAATACTAAATGTAGACCAATAAATAATAACCCAGTAAGGATCATGTGGTGACTACTCCTCTGTCAGTGATCCAGAGTCCACAGGTAAACTGTGCAGTCTGTCACTGAACGAAGGCTATTACTTTGGATAAAAGATAAGGTGCTTATAGAGGATTTGTGCGTAAAGTACAAAAGGATAATGTTAGGTCGGGTTCACAAACGTCAATTCAGAACCAAAAAATCTAAACCAACAAACCCTAAACGTGTTAATCATCAAAATCCTGATAAAATGAAAGAAAAAGGTGTTCAAAATGTCAAACAATTAAGTTGTTAAAGAAGGTGAAGCATCTAAGAAGGAAGAGAAACAAACCAGCCCATCAGTCCGGGGGGCAGGCAAAGGGGTCTAGGAAGAATGGACGGCCCAACCTTATGGCAAGAAGGGGAAGAAGACAGAGTATCATCCTGATGAGTTCCTCCACCACCACAGCTACTACCACCACCACTGTCACTGACACTACCACCACCACTACCACCAACACTCCCACCACCACTCATATACCCACATCTTCCTACCCATCATACCCTAGCCGTCCAGAGCGTCCCAGTTCGTCCATCCAACTTCATAGTTCGTTCCTGATCGATTCCAAGTCATTCTTAACGTTTGTTTAATTGTTAGATCGATCAGGTTGTCGTTCTCATGATTGGATCGCCAATCAAATAGAATTCCGCGCTATTTGATCTGGTTTCACGTAAAATCCGTTAGTACTCCGTACGAAAACGGTCCTAACAAGTGGTATCAGAGCCTACTCACCCCCGACCATACTCACCCCCTCACAAAAGTTCTCCCTAACCTGTCGAAGGGAGATCCTACTACAGTTGTGGAAAACGAGGGACATATTTCTCCAAATGTACTCATTATCAGACACCTAAAAGAAAAAATAAACTTTTTCAATTTTTCATGAATAACAAAGATTTTCAAAAATAGATCTAATACTCCTCCGAGATACCAAGGCAACATAGACAAGCTCAAAGTGAAGCTGTGTTACCTAAGGTTAAACCTAGGAATATTCGTGACCAAAGTTCAAACCATAAGCCAGTTTCTATTTACCATAAACAGGCCTCGCACAAAACTGGGTTGTGGAAAGAAATAAAGTAATGTGTCTGATAGTAAGGACAAGAAGAAGAAAAATGTTGTCCTCGTCCTCTGAAGGACAATAGGTGGAGTTATGATGTGTGATGCTCTGGGAAAACCAAGCCATTAAGGCTTGGGTCCCACTCCTGAACTAATCATTTCCATTCTTTGTGCAGGTTGTCCACCACAGCGCTATCACTAATACCGGATTATTGATAGTGGGCTTCCAGGCACATGACCGGGAATTCGTCCCTCCTTTCAACATCAAACAAATTAAAGGGGGAGATGTATCTTTTGCAGGAAATAAAGGAGGATATATCACCGCTCAAGGCGAAGTGGGAAACGAGAAGGTAAAGTTCAACAGGTAAACTACGTTCAGTAATTACAAAACAACTTGCTTTCTGTTTCCCAAATTGTGATAAGGGCTTTAAGGTCGTATTTGACAATAAGAAGTATTAATACTTAAAAAGGAGTATGTTATCCAGGAGGAGCAAGTTCTAATATCGGCCTCAAGATATAACGACCTGTGCTTGGACCTTTCAAAAGCCTCCACAACTGAGCACTACTAGAAAAACTGCAATAGATGACGCGCATTGCGCGTCATCTTGGGGTCAGATGACGCGCAAATGCGTGTCAAGAAGGGGTAGTCATAAAAGATAGATGACGCGCATCCGCGCATCATCTGTTATGACGCGCAAAAGATGACGCGCATGAGTGCAAAAGATGACGGGCAATGCGCCTCAAGGAAGGGGTAGTTATAAATGACTAGATGACACGCATCCGCGTGTTATCTATGAAATTTTTATGACGTGCAATAGATAACGCGCAATGCACGTCATAAAATTAGCTGCATTTTTAATTTTTTTATTTTTAATAAATTTACCTGTGTTTTTCTAAAACAAATTGTCGAATAACATTAAAAGCGAAATCCATTAAATACCAACAAAGTTTACAAAAGTTGTTAATTACAAAACTACAAAGCATAAAAACAAGTCCAAATTCAATAGTACCAATACTAATACAAGTCCAATACCAATACTAACACAAGTCCAAATATCATTTCAGGCTACATATAATGAAATTTTATACATAGCGCGCCCAATCTTCACAAATTCATCCAAATCACCATCGGTGTATTCTTCTTTACTTCTCCAACCTAAGACGAAACCAATTTCATCAAATTAAACTTGTCAGTTTGACCCAAAAACCCACTAGCGATCTAAACTGCCAAAAATTGGGTCGAGATAGCCACCATAATTATACTTGTTGTTGTAGTAAAGGGATAAAGAGTACCGTGTTGCAAGATGTAACCAGTGGCTGCAGTACCAAAGACACCAGCCAAGACTCCCGCAGTGTTAGACAACCAAGCAACACCCTGTGTTAATTAACATAAAAAATTAAGTTGAACAGATTTCAAGATTTTTTGGTTATGTAGTTATTGTTAGACTATATTATTATTAGGGTTTAGTATTGATTATTATTAGGGTTTAGTATTGATTATTATTAGGTTGAGCCCACGTGCCCGGCTTAGGTTTCTAGGGTTTCTATAAACCCTAATAATAATCAATACCAAACCCTAATAATAATATAGTCTAATAGTTATGATTGAGACATAGAGTCAATCTGAAAGGATTTGATTAAAGAGATGCTTACTGAATATCGAGGGGCAATGTCCTGATGATTTGAATATAAGCCAGACTGTGAAAATGCATCAGAACCCTGTAGATCAATGTATTTAGTCATTTCTTTCGCTATCCAAAGTTAGTTGAATACTTTAAAAGGACTACAAACTTACAGAATTATTAACTACCTAAGAATCATGTTCATGCAATATTTGAAATAAGAACATAGATTAATCATCAGAAATTTTACGATGTAATTAGAACCATTCATATAATTAAGCACAACCTGACTGCACACCATGCAAACAACAGCCATGCAGGAGAGTCAACATGGCTTAATTGAGATAAGAAAAACGCAGGTCCAAGAAATCCAATTGACTGCATTACCTGAGTTTCTTGGAGGGTAAATGGATAAATAACAGGAGAATAAAAAGCAACAACAAATACAACATTTAATCTTTGATATTTTCAGACATGATATAAAGAGAGAAATGTTAGATTCAGGTTGTGTTTTATCTCCCATAGCGCAAATTTAAAAAATAGCTTAGAAGGAAGCATGTCAAAACAAGCAGGTCAAAAGTCTCCCAAAGTGTAACACATATCTCACATGAAACCTCCAAATCATCATATTCAAGAAATTACATTATTATTGATATAATATCAACTTTTATAATATATATGTTCTTTTTGTTAAATGTTGAAAAAAAGTGTTCCGGGCCTACCCAACCAGCCCACCTGCCCATTTTGTCACCTATAAAATTACCTTTCGAACTGTGGTCACAGACTACCCTTTGCTCACAAGCGTGTCAGCTATCCAGCCTCCAAGATTGGCAGAAAATGCCATTGTTAGCCAGGGCAATACACAAAATAGCCTAGATTCTATTAGATTGAAGCCCAGGACCTGTAATGATTTCATAAAAGAGCGACCCGTTTCAGGCGAAAATCTGTGATTAAGATCAAACTACTTAATTACTTCACCTTATAATGTATCACGTCAGTTTTCCTAATTGATAACTGTATAAGCATATTTCAGCCTGGTCCTTAAATAGGATTTTGCAGTGTTTACTTGACATTATGTGATTAGGCATAGATAATTTCAAAATAAATCTTTGGTTCAAATTTTCTAGACCACAATAAGAACTAAGAACCTATTAAGAACCTCTGATATAGCAAAATAAAAAATATAACCTGGTTATAGTAAGTGGCATCCATGTGAGGAGAATAAAAGTTCCCCAGTTATGACAAAAGTGACAAGTTATCAAAGCCCACACAGGTGGTTTTGTAAAATTAATCCCCAAGGAATACTTTTAACAGGTTCCTCAGAAACTCTATTTTGAAATATAAGCTTCTTTTCTTCAGGACGAAGTTCAGGGTCTTCAAGAGTGAACTGTATGCCTAAAGTCACAAATATTTAAAAGACAGAATAGAATTATCAAAAATAAAAACAGATACATCATAAGTAAGATGAAAGATGTCACAGTTAACCAATAGACGTGGCAATTTCGACCCATGTACTATACATGGGTCAAATTGGGAAATTTAGCTTTTAAGATAACAGGTCAAAAGGTCAAACAACAATAATTTTTCATTTTTAATCAAAGGAACAACATTAGTATGCATAGAAAAAATGTAAACTTTTTCGACAAAAAATTCTTTTTGGGCAACCAACTTGACCGACCAGTTGATCCTTTAATAAAAGATCACCTCTCTTGACCCTTTAACCAACACACACCCTCCCCACCCTCAGCCAAAAAGATAACTGCTGCCTCTAGCTATTGATGTTCATTAAGTAGGAAAGTGATTGTATTGTTAAAAAAACCTACCTTATTTAACCATAATGCAGCCCACACTGTCCCTAGAGAACCAAAGAGAAAAAGACCGAAGGCCATCCATACGAATGTATTAAGAACGGTGAGAATGCAAGGCCCATGACAGACCCAAGGTACATTCCACTGTATACCAGAGCCAATGATCTACTTCTCTCTGCAACATGAACCCATTTTGACAAAAGATTATTCATAGCTGGCATGGCCACACCCTGGAAGAAGAACATCAGTTGGAACTTTTATTAGAAACTAAAAGTGCATCAACAAATAACATCTAAAGTTCCACTACTGATCTAAACTGCAAATTACCACTACCGATCTAAACTTCGATAAGAGATAAGAGATATACATCTTGAAATGCCTTAAAGTGCATGCCACAAGCATCAGAGTAAGAGCTGTTAGTGGCACCAGATTCTAGGACAGCAGCACAGCAGGGACGTTTTCATGCCGAAAGGTACGAGGACCCATCACAGCACCACAGCCCTGTGCGCAACAGCATTACCATACCAAACGCCAAGCCTACCAAGAACAAAAATATAACAACATAAGACGAAAAGCACATGCGCATGTAGAACGATACAGTTACAACAAGTGTATATGTTTGCAGATATGTAGTGGATCTACCTCAGCTATGGTTGAACCAACAGCACCAAGCAATGATCCGCCTTGAACAGCGGCAGGAGGGGGTGCTTGCTTGACTGTAGAAGAAAATTCAAACATGTTAGATGAGTGAAAAATAGTGTCCTCAAGAAAAGATCATATGCATTCAAATCTCAAACTTCTACAGTGATGATCATATAACAAGCAGTAAAACACATTACCTGGTGCTGGGGCGGTGCGTGCTGGAGCACGAGCTGACCTTCCTGTAATTTAGGGTGTTAGCACCGGACAACGACACAAACATGTATAATTACCATATTGTACAAAGAACATACAAAGAACATACAAAGAACATACAAAGAACATAAAAGAGCATCCATAGCAATGCTACTGATGGGTTCCAGATGCAGAATTAAAGCATTTAAACATAGAATCAAAACTCAAGAACATAACAAAACCCATGGAGTCATGAACAAAGCAACACAATAAAACAATCTACAGCACTAATGAAACTGCTCACTCAAATGATAACCAACATGCAATTGGTTATAAAGCTTAAAAGATCTGCTCTGTTGAACAATTTAACTAACAAACAAGATGATAACAACATGTGAGACAAAACAACTTGACACCATGTGCCTAACAAGCCAAAGTTCTTTTAATCACAAACTTAAACAATACGAGTTGTAAGTTAGAAGCTATGTGTGTTCTTAATCAAGAACCAAAACCAGAGGTTATACGGTTCCAAACATGAAGTTATTATCATATGACAACAAACAGAGAAGATACACCTTAATTGCTGAAATGAATCCTGTAAAAAACCAGAAAAATAAAAATTCAAGCTATTTCAACTGCGTTCAGACAACAACGATTCAAAAGCCATCACATGTCACAAAGTCATGATTAAACATGACAAATCGTTCATTTACAACCACCTAATGAAAAACAAACAAAAAGTCGATGGGGCTGCAGGGTGCCGGCGGTCGATGGTACCGCAGGGTGCCGGCGGACGATGGCTGTAGAGTGCTGGCGATGTGAAGCCCAGTGGTGGCAGTTTGGTGGTCGTGTCGCGTCGGGCGGTGGAAGGTCGGGCGGTGTGAAGGGGGCGGCCGATGGGTGGAAGGTCGGTGGTGTGAAGCTAGGCTTTAGAAGCGGGGGTTTTGGAATATAATTGATCAGAGTCGCGCGCGGGTAGTAGTGACCTATAAAAATTTAAAAAATGACACACTAAGATGACACGCAAAAATGCGTGTCATCCTTTCTAAAAAAATTTGAAAGATGACAAATAATTTATGATACGCGTAAATGCGCGTCATCTTTTTTCACGCATCATCTTTTGTGTGTCATCTATTAACAGTTTTTCTAGTAGTGGAGTCTACTGCTCAGTGTTTCTTGTCACTGAGAGGGATTCAGTTTCCTTGCATAAGAGAATGGGACACATCAATCCTAGGAAGATGAATCATCTGGTTCAGAATGATCTGGTGGACGAGTTACTGTCAAAAACTTCCAGCTCCCAGATTTCTGCGTAGCATGCAAGAAAGGGAAACAGACAAAGAAGTCTCACAAATCAAAGAAAGTTCATTCTATCAAAATTCCTCTTGAGCTTCTACATATGGATCTGTTTGGCCCTATTAGCACAAAGAGCATTGCTGGAGAATGTATTGCTTTGTGGTGACGGATGATTACTCAAGATTCTCTTGGTTGATGTTTTTGAAAGCGAAGTCAGAAACATTTGAATCATTCAAACATCTAGTTACCACATTGGAGTCAATCTACAAGCTGAAAGTGAGGAAAATACGTTCAGACAACGGGACAGAATTCAAGAATCAGTGGATGGAGGCATTCTGTCGAGAGAAAGGGATAATGGAGTTGTTGAACGCAAGAATCAAAGCTTGATTGAAACTGCAAGGACAATGTTGTCAGATTCAAAGCTACCAATTCAATTCAAGAACGAAGCATTGGCTAATGCATGCTACACACTCAATCGGGTCCTAGTGGTTAAATGTCATGGTAAAACTTGTTATGAGTTGCTCCAACAGCGTAAACCCAATTTGGAGTATCTAGAACCATTTGGAGCTCCCTGCATGCTGTTAAAGAAAATCAGACTGGGAAGTTCGGTGAGAAGGTAGAAGAAGGTATCTTTCTTGGCTACAGTATACCAGACAAAAGGTTTGTAATAACTCAACTAGTCAGGTAGAAGTGTGGTGTAATATTGATGTCCAAAGATACACCACCCCCTACTAGAAAAGGATCTTCCTTCTTTCTTGACTATGATGGATTTTTTAAATCCTTTAATCTACCTTCTTTCCATTCTGATGACGAGGTGGCCGCTCAAATGATGTACGATGTTCTGAATACTCCTACTCAAGACTAGACATCCTCGACTCCACTAGAAGGTACTTCTAGCCTTCAGGGGAGATCTAGAGATAAGTGATCCCTTCTCTGATGATGAAGAAGTTGCAAATGAGAATGTGAACCATGAGGAACAGGTCACCACTGTTGAGAGTTCACTTGCAGCTGATTATGAAGTGACTGAACTTCTGAACCTAGTCATTCAACAGGCACAGACACTGATCATGTGATTCAAACCTGGATGATGAAGTAGTAGTTCCTATAACTCCCAGAACTAGGATAATATGAATCATCCCCTGGATAACATCATTGGGATCTTCTCTCGGGAGTTCAGACAAGAAATCAGCAATACTCTGCTGACTATGTTACGGTCATGGAAAAGGGGTACATACACGATGGGGCATATCGCTGTTTTTTGTCTTAAGTTGAGCCCAAGTATGTAAGCGATGCCTTAAAGGATGAGGCATGGGTAAGTTTCATTTAAGAAGAACTCTATAGTTTAGAAGTTAGGTGTCTGGACACTTGTGGACAGACCAAAAGGTGCAAAGGTGATTGGCACTAAGTGGTTCTTCGATGTAAGAAGGATGACCAAGGGGTCATAATCAGAAAGAAGGCTAGCTAGTTGTTCAAGGTTCAGGCAAGTCGAAGGAGTTGACTACAATGAAGTGTTTGCACCAGTGGCCAGGATGGAAGCAATTAGAATTTTCCTAGCCTATGCATCCTTTATGAAGATCAAAGTATATCAATTGGATGTGAAAAGTGCATTTCTTCGTGGTGAAATCCGTGAAACAGTTTACGTTAGTCAACCCGAAGGATTCGAGGATCCTTATCATCGGGATAGAGTTTATAAACTAGACAAGGCTTTGTACGGGCTCCATCAAGCCCCTCAAGCCTGGTATGAGAAACTCTCTACTCATCTGCTGAAACATGGCTTTCGCAGAGGTATAATTGACTGCACGTTGTTCATAAAGGAAAAAGATGGTGATTTACTAATGGTGCAGATATATGTGGATGACATAATATTCGGTTCCAAAAACGAAGCATTATGTAAAGATTTCGAATCGGTGATGAAAGCTGAGTTTGAAATGAGTGCCATGGGAGAGATGTTCTTTCTTGGTTTATAGGTAGATCAACACCGAATGGAATCTTCCTGCATCAGACCAAATATGTTGGAGATATCCTTATTCGGTTTGACATGGAGAATGCAACGGTTGCTGGTACTCCACTTGCCATGAACCATGATATGGCACCCGACGAAAATGGTGATCTGGTAGATGCCACTATGTATCGAGGAATGATCGGATCTATGATTACCTCACAGCTTCTCGTCCTGATATTATGTACGCCACGTGTCTCTGTTTTAGATATCAGGCTAAACCAAAATTAAATCATCTGAATAGGTGAAAAGGATCTTTCGTTATCCGAAGGGTACTCCAACATGGGTTGTGGTATCCTCATGATGATGACTTTGAGCTAATAGCGTATAGTGACTCAGATTATGGTGGTTGCAAGATAAATTACAAGTCAACATCTGCGAGATGTCAGTTCTTTGGAAGATGATTAGTCACTTGGCAGTGTAAGAAGCAGACGTGTGTGCTCTGTCAACATGTGAAGCTGAATACGTTGCTGCTGCAAACTGCTGTTCACAAATCATCTGGATTCAACGGCAAATGCGAGAATACGGTTTGAAATTTGCTAACACCCCTATATATGTTGATAATTCTGCTGCTATTGCTGTTACTAAAAATTTGGTCCAACACCCCAAACTAAACACATCGGCATTAAATATCACTTTATATGTGACTGTTTTGAAAATCAATATCGATGTTGTTAAAATTAACATGGATTTCCAACGCGTCGACCTCTACACAAAAGCTTTTGATAAACCTCGATTTAATTATCTATTAGAGGTTAATGGCGTTAAAAAGAAAGATGATGTGATTCCAGATGAATCAAGTTCATAGTCCGTCTCTATGTTTATTTTATTTAACTTTATTTATCTTTATTTTTTTACTTTTCTTCTATCTCTATTATTTCAAAAGCATAAAAAGATTTTCTGTTTTAGAATTTTAGGGGGAGAATAGTTTTAGTTTCAGTAGTTAGTATTTAATTACTTAAAAAACGGGGGCGGGCAGATAAGATGAAAAGCAAAGACATCAATTCTGTGAAATTGATTCAATATTATAGAAAATGATAGTACACGGGCATCAAATTGTTTGGGACATCAAAAAGATTTAAATGTTTACAATGTTATATTAAAAATTACAGAAAATTATAAGTCTGAGAAGTCTAAGGCAAATAAAGGAAAAATGATAGTAAGCTAGTCTGTTACTGTGGTTATATAGAGAAAGTAGACCTAGGGGCTGCCAGACCATTATATGATGTATCGGTTTATTCAACACAATAGACTAGTAGACTTCATTGGTGAATAAATTTAAGCTAAATCATTCAACAGGCTATGGGTTTCCATCTCATCCCTAGTTAACACAATCAACATATTTCCAATAAGGGGTGAGGTGCAAAATGAACGCCACAAATGTGTGTGGAGGACCATAAAAATGAGCAAAGCACATGAAAAATGTGAACGCAATCAAGCTAATGACAAATGTTGTTGTTACGTTATATGTAAAATAAAATTTCTCTAACAAGAAGATAGGTTGTGTGCCTCTCTGCTGTGCGATGGCACTGACCTAAGGATAAACATAACCAAAATATTCTAGAATTCATTGTTGTTTGCACTTCTCTGTTGTGCGATGACATTAACCTGAGGCTTGGCATCTCTTTGAAAGCTCTTAGAATAGTTTCTTCTTGTCAAAAACCCGTAGGCCGCTCAAAAATCTCCTGAGGAAAGTTGATTACCATATAAGTGTGGGATCCACAAATGCTTGTTGAAATAATAAACTTAAATAATCACCAATATGTGTCAAAAATCTGTGTTATGGATTTAGGTGGACAATATACTGGCAATCATCGTGGCTACATCTCCCGATGGTCAAAATCAATGTGTGCTACATAACAACTCTACTATGATTTCCTATTAGTGCTTTTGACTCTTAGATGAATAAGATTCTGTGATGGGTAAATATAACGTTCTCTGTTATCTAAACAAATACAACAAGTACCAATGATTATGTTTATACATGTATGAGTCCATATGAATCTTTCTAGAAATGATGAAAATGCTTGAAGCTGTTCTGCTCAGGGAAGAAATCAGTTAAGTGATATTTAAAAGTTTTCAACCCTCCTCAAATGAAAAACTTAAAAATATGTTTTGTTTCAGTTTAATTAAGTTTTTCTTGTTTTAGTTGTCTGTATTGAGTCGGTGTCGGACTATGTAACAAGATGAAATCTGTGAATGTCACAAATTGAACCGAACGTTATTGATAAAAGCCTATTTCTGAACTGTAAAAAGATCACGTCTGAGGTGATCAACGATTTTTATGTAAAAGGATCACGTCTGAGGTGATCAAAAGGTTCATTTAAAAGGAATCACGTCTGAGGTGATCAAAAGGTTTCATTTAAAAGGATCACGTCTGAGGTGATCAACGGTTTTCATTTAAAAAGGATCACGTCTGAGTGATCAAAATGTTTTATTTAAAAGGATCACGTCTGAGGTGATCAAAAGTTTTTATTTAAAAGGATCATGTCTGAGATGATCAATGGGCATAATGTCATATACCAACGATGAGTATGTGAATTAATAGAACAAACTAAGTAGATTCACCAGAATGACCCAATCGCACTATTGGATCATAAGTATGGGCCAGTCGCACGATTGGATCATAAGTATGAGCCAATCGCACGAATGGACCATAAGTATGGCCCAGTCATACGATTGGACCACAAGTATGGCTCAATCACACGACTGAAACATGAGAATGGCCGAGTAGTACGATCGGAAGTGTCAGAATGAACCAATCGCACGATTGGAAAAGGGAGTATGAGTCAGTCGTACGATTTAACCTCAATCGCACGTATGAACCGTCCGAATGGGTCCAGTCGCATGACTGAAACTCAAATCAGTATAAAAAGGGGGCTCAGTCGGTCGTAGCCCTACACTTGATTTCAAATTCTCCCAAACTCCTGAATACCCAAGGACACTCTGTTCAAATGTTTCCATGTGATTACCATCGATTTCTGATTACTGACCGATTTACATTCATCTACAGGTACTGTGTGAACGAAATCATGATGCATGCTAACGCAAAATCATCCAAAGTATCCAAATGAATTAAGAAGTAAACCGAACCAAATAACTCAAAAATTGGACATTTAAATGGACTTAAAAGTAAACTTAAAAGATAACTGATGTTACAACATGTCTTGGCGTATCTAATGAATCTAATATTGATGTGAATATGATTGTTTTGACAAAGATTCAAAATCTCAGACCCGCACAAAATATATGTGAATGGACATGCTGATGAACTTCAATCGCACAATTGAGCCAGACGCATGATTCAATCGCACGATTGAATCAATCGGTGACTCAGTCACACGACTGACTCAACCCCATGTAAGGCACACGACTAAGCTCAGTCGGAGGATCAATCGTACGACTGAGTTCAGTAGTATGGTAATCGTATGATTGAACCAGTTTGATATGATCTGTTCAAGTTCAAATATTCTTCTTGTGAACGGGTCTAACATGTTTGTTGCGTGTATTGCAGTAAAATGGTTGATAGATGGACGATGAGCACTAAGCATAACATCTGTGCTTATCTCAACACTACGTCTCGAAATGCTTCAGATTTTGTCAGGATCATAGAGTTTCTACACCGATCGAGGATACACCGCGCCATATCTACTCCCTGCACACCTTAACGCTCATTACAGCAAGCATTCTGGGAGAATGCTATTGTAGACCGATCTGTTGAGCCTTTTCGGATTCGTAGTTCTATCTTGGAGAGGATATAGACATAGGGGAGGATGACTTGAGGAGAGTCTTGGATCTGGAAGACGACTCAGACTATCCCACCGAGCTGCATCCAATGACTGTGAGGGGATGCTTTCTACGGATCATGTACGCCGGCGACATCAATGCCGGTGTGCTTAACAAGAGCAACATGTGCCCGCCATTTAAGTACTTGGCACATGTGATCCTAAGTGCATAGCCTCTCGACACGATGGTTTTGATGAGATAAGCGACCAAATTCAGAACGTGTTTGTTGCGTTGGTGCTCAACCACCCGTTCGGTTTCTCTAGGATGTTCTTCAACTATATGAGGGAGAACATCAAGGCTAAGGGAAGGAGGGATTCTTCATGTATCCCCGGTTTCTACAGCTGATCATTGACAAGATGCTACCTCACCTGCCCAAGCTGAAGGATGATGAGGTCTCATTAGAGGCTATAGATGACACCACGTTAGGCAGGATGAAGGTGTACCGGGGTAAGCAGGTGAAGCCCCCAGTAGGAGGTTATTCAGTCATCTGGCCAACATCGACTATGTAGCGCCAGCCAGAATGAAGTGGCGCCATGACGACAGCGACTCCGATGTTGAGCCTATCATGATTCCAGATGATGATGATGATGATGAACAGGATCATGGTTATGGTGGTGGAGATGAGGGCTCGAGTCAATCAAGAGCCATTGACACGTCTACTATTCCTCCACCACCTCAGAAGAGTGGTTCTTCAGCTCCTGGTGGATCTGAGCAAGCTACCATCCACCAGGACTTCCTGATAGATGAAGATGATAATTCTGATAGGAGCCTCTACCAGGAGAGTTGGTAGCAGGGTTGTGGCTACAAAGAAAGGGAAAGAGGCGGTTAGTGGACGCCAAACTAGTACTGAGGGTGGACATTGAGGTCATAGATCCATCATACACACCAGACCAACCCATCAGTCCGGGGGGCCCAACTGTAAGGGGTCTAGGAAAAACGGATGGCCCAACCCTATGGCAAGAAGGGGAAGAGACAGAGGATCATCCTAATGAGTTCCTCCACCACCACAGCTACTGCCACCACCACTGTCACCGACACTACCACCACCACTGCCGCTCACATTCCTACTACCACTCATATACTCACATCTTCCTCACCCACCATATCCAAAACCATCCCTCCATAATCCATTCCCATTCCTACTCCCATTTACACCACATCCACTACTACACCTACCATTCCCCAAGCCGGAACATCCACCCAGTTCCCACCTCCACAGGGCACTACTCTACCCACGGTTGGGTTACAGAAGCAGTTGGCATGCCTAAACAAACTAGTGTTTAAGCTGTTGGTAACGGATGATCTTAGGGCCAACCAGATGAACCAGCTAATGGCGGTCAATGCAGCACAGGGCAAGCAAATTGCTCAGCTCACTGAGAAGAATGAAGCTCACGAGAGAGCTTTAGTTCGAGCTCACAATGCCCTGCAAGCTCTAAATAAGGTAGTGCTGACATCCGTTAAGAGGCTCGAGGAGCTGGAAAGGAAGAACAAGAAAACTCATGTAAGGCTGAAGGGAATGAAGGGTGAGCCTCTGAAGATTAATGGAGATGGAGATGATGATGGTGATGATGATGATGATTCAAGTGATGATGAATCAGAAGAAGACAGTGATGAGGAGGAAGCTGGAGAGAGTGGAAAGGAGAAAAAGAAGGATGATGATGTGGAGGATGAGCCTGAAGGTGATGCTCATGCATAAGCCTTGACTCAATCAACAAGAGAGAGGCGCACTAAAAGGAATCAAGATCAAGGAACCTCGTCCTCAGCTTCTCAAGCTGACGAGCCTCAAGTACAGGACAAAAGTAATGATTAAGATAGTTTATGTATTTGAAACTTTTGTACTTGAATAGTGCATTACATTAATGTAATTAATGATAATTAATATTTAATATGTTGATTAATGATTAATGTGTAAATTGTTGATTGTTTAATCGAACAGATGAAACTCAACAGACCGATGAGTATGATGTCACTCCCCTTCAGCAAATCAAGACGCAAGGGATTATGAGACGGTCTGTGAGTTACACTCCAGAAGAAGGAGAGATTATCCATGATCTGTCTGATGAACAGCTCGCTGAGATATTCAGACTTAACCCAGACGAGATCATCAAAGATGCTCCAGAAGTCGATGTTGTGAGTGACGAGGAATTACAAGGAGTGGATGAAATAGAGATAGAGTATGTCATGTCAGATCATTATCCTCAGTACACTGACCCTGGTGGCAATGCTATCCCTGACTTGGGTGAGACGTTTGGTATGATACATTTGACAAACTAGAAGAGAAAGCGACTGAGAAAGAAGAGGCTGAATGTAAAGCTCGAGCTGTAGATGCTGATGTTGATCTAAAGAAAGCTGAATAGGCTGGATGTTTGACAAAGATGAAAGCTTAATGTGAACCTCCAAAGCTAAATGCCTACACCAAATTGTACAAAGTTAAGAGACATCAGAAGGTGTCAGGCAAGATTATTAGTTGGGCTTACTTTGAGGATTTAGAAGCGTATGCAGTGAAAGGGAGTAAAGGGATTAAGTACTTCAGATATCCACATGATCTGAAGACTCTTCCTGGTTTGAGTTAAACAGATTAGCCTGCTTAGATCTGTTATATGCCAAACCGAGGAATATGTCGGGTTGGTTTGAGATGGCGTTAAAGAAGGAACACCACACTAGATGGGTCAACTTCAAACCTCAGCAACCAAGGAGATTTCTTCATAAAACAGAAGTTGACTCGATCTCAGGAAGAAGAAAGGTTGTGTTGAAGTGGAGTCCCCCACGCACGATATCTAAGATCCCTTTACAAGAGATGCCTCAGGACTTTACTCCACACTTCAAGTGGTGGTATTATGATTGGAGAACGGGGAAGCGGTCATAGTTTTGAATAGAGAAGGAAAGATAGAGACTATCAGGGTATTCGACCCATGTGGCTTACTAACTTGTTAGAAGAAGATGTATATACCTTATACAAGTGGCCACTGTTCTATGACACGCAAGACATTGTACAAGCTCTCCAGTTTCAACATGTCATACGACTCTGTTTCGCTTTAAGATACACGCGGGAGTCACCAAAGAGGAGAAGTACAAGAAATTTCAAGAACATGTGAAGAATGTTAGACAATATGGTAAACTAGGTCCAAGGGGGAGTTTGTTGATACACTATGTCCCTAGTTTATGTACTTCAATGTAAATGTCTTTCATTTCTTACACATATGTAATGCAAGTGCTTAATGAAATATGATATGTGTTTTTGATGTTTATTTGTCTTTTATTATGTCATATTCTTATTGTATTCAGTATTACTCATATGTATGAACATTATATATAGGTTTGAGGTTGTTGTACATAGTTCTAAGTCAATAATAATTCAGAAATGTATTCAACTTAGTCGGGTGGTTATTCACGCTAATGGACCATACTTATGGACCTGACGCACGAATGGACCATATGTCTGGACCAGTCGCACGACTGAACCAGGTGACTGGATCAGTCGTATGACTGAGACATAAGATTGACTCAGTCGCACGACTGAACCTTCAGTCGTGCGTATGAGTCAAACGCATGAGTCAGTCGCACGACTGAACCATGCTAATGGCTCAGTTGTACTATTGAACACTGAAAACCTATAAATACCACATAAGTCGTGGAAAAAAAACACTTCGAATACTATCATACCCTAGCCATCCAGAGCGTCCCAGTTCGTCCATCCAACTTCATAGTTCGTTCCTGATCTATTCCAACTCGTTCTTAACGTTTGTTTAATCTTAGATCGATCAGGTTATCGTTCTCACTTATTGGATCGCCAATCAAATAGAATTCCACGCTATTTGATCTGGGTTCACGCAGAATCCGTTAGTACTCCATACGAAAACGGTCCTAACAGAAAATATATTATATTATGATAGCCAAAATGATCCTTAAAAATCTCTGCCTCCATGAAAAAAATTTCTAGATTCGTCACTAGTTGCACATTTGATGTTGGTTTACCATGTTGTTGGGTAGACACTGTTGTTGCGAAGGTCACTCTGTTAAGATGGTGTTGTCTTAATGTTGTTGTCAGAAACATTGTTGTCTCATCAGTGATGTCACTTCTATTACAAGTCAATGATGATGAACCTGTGTTCATCTTAATCATATACAGGTTTTATGATGTTGTTTGTTTCATTACTCTATGACATGTATTATAATGACGGGGCAATGATGATAACCAACAATGGTATCGGTTGCTTTGGCGTGGCAGCCATTTATGATTAGCAGTCATAACTGAAAGTCTAATATGAGCCCGAGCCATCACATGCGCAACGCACGTCGATGAATACTGCTAGTAATATTTTAATTTGGTGATTTTTAGGCACCACAACATACATTAAAAGGCTTATCTACAACTAACAAATCCAGCCATAGCTATAACTCGTAACTAAATAAATACTGAAAATCACAAATTACATTAACCCATTTTCTATTTATACTAAATAAATATATATTAATCCTAACCTAACTCAAACACTATTAAATAATCAAATAAATAAACTAACTTATCTGAGTCTAAATAAATTTCATTAAACAATTATTAAAAGTAATAATAATTAAAAAGATTAAATTCTTGGGTTTACATATGTTAAATTACCTAGTTATATATATGTAGCTCATGTATGTTTATGATGTCTAATTTATATACTTCTAATTATCAACACCTTTGTGTATTATTCATCTATACTTTGTGTTTTAAGTGTTTTATGGTTTCATATGTGGATGCAAAGTTTTTTTCTAATTGACATTTAAATCCCCTGTTTTATATTTTTATCCTTTAAGTTTAACTATCTATATATACACTTCTAATTAACATTTAAGTCCCCTAAAATTATATTTTTACCCTTTAAGTTTAACTATCTATATATACACTTCTACTTATTTATCTGTCTTTTTGCACACATATAAATTTTAACATATGATCTTTTATAAATTTTCAAATAAACATTTCAAAGTTAGTTTTTTCACACTTTTATGCTCCCGTCACAACACGGGATCTTAATGCTAGTTTTGATTTAAATGTATCTCTTATACACGCAAGTAGGCGTGTTTTAATGAGTTTGAGATGAGTTTCCATAAGCTTGTTTGTTCTAATAAGATGATATATGTTTTTATTAATGCATTAAACCATCCTTTTACAAATTATGCCAAACAAATCCATGTTGTACAGAACAAATCAAAGGGTTAAAAGAGAGAAAAAAGAAACGTTCAAGAAACAGTCCTTGCGTGTTTTTATCAATGTTTTCAGAACCGGATCGAACATCGAACTGGACATATTACTGGTTTGGTGGTCGGACCGGTCGGACCGGATTTAAGAACCGGATGACGTCATAATTATATATATATATATATATGTAGTTATATATATAATTAAATATAAGTAATTTATATATGATTTATATATGTATTTTATAGTTATATATAAAACTTAACTATATTTGTATATCCAACATACTAATTTATGGTTCAACACCCCGTTTTTACCCGTTAAAATAAAAAGAATACCAAAATCCGGTTCGAACCGGTCCAGTTTCCCGGTTCAACTAGCCAAAAAGATCCATAGTGAACCGGACCGGCCACCTTGCCGATCCCCGGTCAGACCGGTTGGACCGGCTTGTCCGATCTGGTCCTAACAACATTGGTTTTTACCCTATTTGACATTTGGAACCCAACTCACTTAAAGCTACCGAAATTAGGGTTAGGTGCTGTCTCCACCTCACCTGTCAAAGGAAAACTCTTTTCCGTTCAACACGCCGACGGTTTCACATCACGACGGAACTACGACGTGACCGAACAAAACCTACAAGCATCAACTCAACACAGTACTTCTTTAAGGATATAAATCTATCTGGATATTATGTTTTGTAAATCAATTAGTGTTACGGATTGAAACCATGGTAAGATATTCGAGTTGTCTTGTATCGGTTGTGTGAATAATAATTTTGGTCTTTTGAGTTAACTTCTTATATATGGTCTCTACCAATTAACTTACTTAGCATTCACGGCAGGTGCCCCATCTTAATGTGAGTGTATGCCTTATAATATGGGAGATGGTTGTGACTTGTTGTGAGTAAAGGATAGAAAAGATTTATGGGGATTGTGCATTGATTTCCCATATTTGAAGAAATACGGTACAAACCCCATAAACTTTTTAAATTTTTGAAATAAAAATATAAAACGTATTATTTAATTGAAATAGATAGTAAAATGTAAGGATCAAACAGTTTGGATTACACTATAGTTTTAATTGGGAAGAGATGAACAACCTGGAGTACTTGCGCTACATTCATATTGGAAACATTGCATGCAAGAAGAATGCATCCATGCATGCGACAGAAAGCAAACTCGCATGCATGCGAATATGCATGCATGAGAATGGAAGAAATGCAAGCGAGTCGCATATGCATGCGAGAACTTGGAATTAGATCTCCATGCGAGAGAAGAAAATATCGCATGCATGCGATTTGTGCATGCGAGATCCTCGCGCGACAACCTCATGCGAAATCTGGATGTCACCTCATGCATGCGAAAATTCGCAGACCTGTATATATATGTGCATGCGAATTCAGATTGAGGTGTGCATCATTTTTACCGAGAGCTAGTGTAGATAGTTTGTGTTTCTTTGTTTATTTCGCTCAATATGAGCAGATCACATTTGTGATTTTCCACCCTCGGGTGAGATCGATATTTATCGATTATCATTGTAATCATTCTTCATTAATATACATTCAATTATAATGAGTTTGTTGTAAACATGAAAACACCATTGTTATCTAGATTGCTTTACAGTAGATTGTTCACCCGTCTTCGCGTATTATCAAGTGCAACAATTCAAACGAAGTGAGATCGATCGCTTTTCTGACTTTACATTTGGTATCAGAGCAAGGTGTTGCTTGATACAACGGATCATTATTTCGCGATCTTCCGTTTGAGGACGTTAAACAAGCTCAAAGTTGTAGACCGCACATCAAGTGTTGTGTAAATGCTCAAGAGACTTTGCTGCATGATTTTCTGAAGATTTGAAGCTCAGAGTTGCTGCATCAAAGTCAATTTTACGAAGTGTGCGAGAACCTTCATTGAGAAAGGTTTATTCAACAGTTGTTTCATCTATCCGCTGATGCGAGAACCTTCATTAGAAAGGTTTTGTTGAAGATTGAAGAATTCAAAACTATAGCATAATCCAAGGGGGAGATTGTAAGGATCAAACAGTTTGGATTACACTATAGTTTTAATTGGGAAGAGATGAACAACCTGGAGTACTTGCGCTTACATTCATATTGGAAACATTGCATGCAAGAAGAAGCTGCATCCATGCATGCGACAGAAAGCAAACTCGCATGCATGCGAATATGCATGCATGCGAATGGAAGAAATGCAAGCGAGTCGCATATGCATGCGAGAACTTGGAATAGATCTCCATGCGAGAGAAGAAAATATCGCATGCATGCGATTTGTGCATGCGAGATCCTCGCGCGACAACCTCATGCGAAATCTGGATGTCAACCTCATGCATGCGAAAATTCGCAGACCTGTATATATATGTGCATGCGAATTCAGATTGAGGTGTGCATCATTTTTACCGAGAGCTAGTGTAGATAGTTTGTGTTTTCTTTATTTATTTCGCTCAATATGAGCAGATCACATTTGTGATTTTCCACCCTCGGTGAGATCGATATTTTATCGATTATCATTGTAATCATTCTTCATATAATATACATTTCAATTACAATGAGTTTGTTGTAAACATGAAACACATTGTTATCTAGATTGCTTTACAGTAGATTGTTCACCCGTCTTCGCGTATTATCAAGTGCAACAATTCAACGAAGTGAGATCGATCGCTTTTCTGGACTTTACATAAAAAAAATTAGTGTTTTTAATGTAAACATAGAAATTATGATAGGGAAGCTTATGTGAATGCTCCCTTACCTAGAGACCTTTAAACATATTTCTAAATCTATAATAATGTTACAATGAGATTCGAATCCCCATCGAGTTGAGAAATATCTTATCCCAATATTTTATGTTATTTTTCTTTTATTTTATAATTAGTTATTTTACCCTGCTTGTTGCTGCAGGATTATACGATAGCGTGTTTGCAAACTTTGTAACCAACGTCAAATCTTGCTATATACACGCTCTCATCTAAAATATTTTTACTTGTTACACCCTTACTTCCGACTTGTAAAAATAGTTATATTTTGATTTTATGTTTTTTTATTACCATATCACATCTTAATATGTTAAACTGATTTTTTTAAGTTTTATCTATTTATTAATACTTTTGGTCTTTATATTTTTTATCTTTATTATTTTTATTTGTAGTGGTTACGAGTGTTCAAAAAAAGCTAAAAACTAGAAAATAACCAAAGGCCGAATCGTGTCCGTAACTGTAAAAGATCGAATCAAATCGTAAATTTGATTTTCACTTCGATTAACGATTACACAAAATCTTCCCTATTCAGTTCGGTTATTCATATAAATCGGATAATAAACGGTTTAATAGGTTTAATCAGATAACAAGACTGAATAAATCGGTTGAATTAGGTTCGTTTAGATCTATTTTCAATTCTAAAAGATAGGAAGTTTTTATTACTTTAAAAATTGTTACAAATAACTTTTTATAGAACTTTTTGTGATCAATATGTTTTATATCGTTATATAAATTTTTTTCTGAAACTTATCTAAAAAGTAGAAAAACTTTTTCTAAAACTAAAATCTTTTCCTGAGTAAAATGGTACAAGTTTTAATATTTTTTTAAGATAAAAGTATGACAAGTAAGAAAATAGAGTGTGTGTATCCTAACCCATATTTTAAATGATAAACGTTTGATCTATCCTAACAAGATGATTTTTGTTTCTACCTAATTTCATATCTTATTTAAGTTGCAAAAAAATATAAGATATTTAATAGAAAGTTATTATTTACATGACATTCAAAATTATACGTTATACTAATGTGATTGGAGCTTAAGGTTGAAAGATCCAAAAATTCCAGCGAACAAACAAATGGACTTATAGTATGATTAGAGTGAGCACCTAAATATTAACTCACTCTCACTCTTTTGTTATTATTATTATAGTTATCACACATGATAATTTTTGTCATATCGACAATTCATTTCATAAAATTATTTTAAGAGATTGTTTTTCATTATATTTATAAGTTCGTGTAATTCAGATTATATATATAGAGGAGCTGGTTTCTAATCACATGTCAATATTTTAATATTTAATTGAACTAAACATGTGATTATACATTATACATTGTAATTTCTATAACAAGTTTACGTTGTTTATGTTATATTTACAGATTTCAGAGCTTAAATGAACATATTTGAAAGTCAAAAGGAAGCAAAAATATGACGCTCAGATACTAAAAGTGTAAATCACAAACTATATGAAGAATGAGGAAGCCAACCATGATATCATATGTTGTAGTGGGTGTATCATTCGTCTCCATTGTATCTACCGTTGTATATATGGGCAATTTGGGAAAAATTTCAGAAGATAGGCATATGAGACGGCGTATCATATGTTAGGCGTATGATACGAAGGTGGCTATTTCAACTCAGGATTTAAAGGAATTTTGAGTTTATTTAAATATCTAAAAAGAGTTTTCAAATGATAATTTTTCTAGTCGAAAATTGATGATTACAAGAAGATTCTTGGTGTTCCAAAGTATTCCCATCCATTCCAAATCATCATCCAAATCAAAATTGAAGTTTCTATGAAGACTATGGTGCTGTTGTTTTTTCTGCAGGAAAACGTCTGCAGTCTGCGGACCACATCTGCAGACATCTGCAGCAGAAGAGGTGGACCAAACGTCTGCAGTCTGCTAGAAAAAAACTGTTTGATTTTTTAATATCTGCAGACTGCTAAAATATGTTGTAATTTTATCAACAATACCCTTACTCAAGTCAGCTAGACATTAGATCGAACACCTAACAGGCATATCTTTTATGCAAAACTAATTGCAGATTGTAAATTGCAATCCGAACACAAAATGCCCAAATTCAAATCCAATTGAAGATCAGTAAAGTTGAAAAGTGATTGTAATAATGTAATAATGTAAATCGCAATCGAGAAAAACTAATTGCATATTGTAATAATGTAATGTAAAACTAAATTCAAAAAGTGTAATTGCAGATTGTAATCTCGAGAAAAGTGTAAATTCAAAAAAGGATGTAACTTGAAAAGTGATAACAGATCGTATACATCGGTGATAATCGACTCACCAGCTACAATCGACTCGCGAGGCAGGGGGCTGGCGGAGCGGGCGGAGGTCGCGACGGAGGAGGCTGGCGGAGCGGGCGGAGGTCGCGACGGAGGAGGCTGGCGGAGCGGGCGGAGGTCGCAACGGAGGGAACCGGCGGAGGTCGCGAGGCGGCAGTAGGAGGTCCGGTGAAGGGGGCCGGCCGGTGGTACCTTGGTAGAAGATGAGAGGAGAAGAGGAGAAGAGGTGGAGAGGGCTGGTGTTTTATGTTTTAATTAGGGCACAAATACTTTTGTGAAGAGAGGAGAAGTGGAGAAGAGGTAAATGTCTTCCCGTCTGAAGACACTGGTCCATGTCTTCCCCAAGAAGATCTCAGGAAGACATTTTTAAATGAAATGTCTTCCGGAAATCAAACAGTCTGTTTTATTAAAACCTCTTCCCGCGTCTGCGTGCACGCAGATAAAGAGGTTGGGAAGAGCTTTTTATAAAAAACAAACACCACCTATGTGTGGCGGCTATTTCGCTTTGTAAGCGCTTTCGGGTGAATCATTATTGTTAAGAAAGATTATTGGTACTTTTCATTAGAGTTTCGTGATTAACACTAAATTGTTGAATGCAATTAAGGTTTGATTGATTTAAAAGGGCTTATAAATAAAGTTGTGTGATTGTTTATAAATTTCTAATTTACTTGTATCGTTAACTCGTCACGATTAGTATACAATTTGATATAGGTAAATTGATATCATTTTGAACGAATGAATCTTAACAGTTTATTATTTTGTTATCGCTTTAATAAAAAATTAAGACAAATTAAGACGTTGAAGTATTCTTTGTGCAAATCTTAATAAACATGTTAACGGTTTATCTTAGAGAAATTTGATACCTGATAATGATTTATTTGTCATTAATTACTACAAAACTGTTTTCAAAGTTTGTTGTTTTTAGCAAACTAGTCGTTTTCAATGTCGCGCGTTGCGCGAATATTAACGACCAACAATAACGACAATTGATTTTGATCGATATCTAAGGCTCAGAATAGCAGATCAGTTGTGGCTGCAATGCAAAAGTGATGCCACGCCAAACAACAAATACTACTTTTTTCTTCATCATAGCCCTCAAACGATTAATATATTATCAACATACCAACAACAATCAGGGTGTTAGGAAGCATAGAAACGACAGCTCGTTAACCCTTCATAGAGCCAAGAACTGAAGAACATAAACCTAACAAAAGATGTAATAAACCCTTAGATGAACTTAATTTCACCATCACAGGCCCATGAACATTCTATACTATGAATTTAGCAACCACCATGCATTTCTGGTACCGGTGGTATTGGACAAAAAGAAGTAGGATTTCCAACCAGATCTAAAACAATATACCTAACAAAAAACCAAGGGTCTGTGCCCACCAGGTCTCGGATGCGTTTAAACCCATCATCATCGACCATTTCATGAAAAGCGAACCAAACTTTAATAGCTCTTCCTAACGAATACGGTTCCAATCGGAACCCGAATACGTTCACATAGCCAAAAGGCCAACACCAGCGGCTAACATAACCGATTGCGCCTTGCCCCAAACCAAAGGAGCACCACCGTAATAGGAGGTGGCGGTCAAAGCTCAGTTGGCACCGCCCAATCAGAAGTCAAAACATCAAAATAGAGGAGGCAGAGGCTAATTGGACGTGACAGTCGGGGGCCACCTCGTCGGAAACGGGTAGCAAAAAGGCAAATGCCCCAAGCCGACGGCAACCCCCAAAACCTGTCACAGTCAACGCCGGCGACAACATGCACCGACGACAAAGAGCCACCGACTTTTGGTCACCGGTGGCTCTCAAATATGTGACAAATGGGGACCGCCTCGCCGGAAACGGACAGCCAAAAGGCAAATAGCCTCACCCGACGGCAACCCCCAAAACTCATCTTAACCAACAACGACGAAACCGCATACTTACCGGTCGAAGTCGCCGGTAAACCCTACAACCCACACCGACGACCAAACGTGACAGTCGGGAGGCATGCGCCGGTTAGGCGGCGGTCATCAGCGGGAGGCACGCGCCGGTCGTCGGCTGGAGGCGGCGGCGACAGTTGGCATAGTTCTGCCCCCCCTTGGCCAAAGTGGCCGAACTGATGGGCGCAGGCGGCGGAGGCGGAAGGCAGTGGCGGTCAAGGCGGAAGGCGGCGCAGTTGGATGTGGGCGTTGGCGCTGTAAAATAAGACGATGGGGTGTAGGTGGATGATGGCAGCGGAGATGGGGTGTAGGTGGATGATGGCGGCGGTAAAGGAACTCCAAACCTCGATATATACAAAGGATGGTGGTGAGGGGCTAAAACGAAAAACTGTAAAACCTGTATGGCAAAATTCAAAAACCCACAAAAACAACTGCTTGCTAAATTCATAGTATAGAATTGTGTTCTTTAAAGCTAATAATTTTTAAAAAGTTTGAGAAAATTGTATACATTCATCCAAGGTAATTAATGGTTGGCCACGTTGGACTTCAAATGGATGTAACTTTTGACAAGAGTGAGAAAATGGAAATACATCATCGTTAATTAATCTTATATTTATCATATTGCGGTGGTTTTAAAAAGAAAAATAGATGAAAGTGATTTGACTGTTGGGATCCCAATCGGCTGCACCAGCGGAAAATGAAACTATCGAATCAGCGGTGAGTTATGGGCTTTCTGCCCTAAGAGTGGTTCCCCACTCTTCTTTGATCCGTCTTAGAGCCGAGTGGTAGCTTTAAACCGAACGAAAGTGCGATGTGTCTGGGATGACCTAATAGTTTGCCAAAACGTAATGTGTAGTCTTTAGAATGGATGAACGACTTTTATGTTAAATGCGTGTAATTTGACCAAAGTACCATTAATATAAAAAATCTAAAACTTAATATAATTGATAATATAATGTATTATTTAGGGTGCTTAATAAACTAGATAATAAAAAAGCTAATTATAATATATGTAAATTCGTTGTCAACCTTCATATAACATCAGCTACTATATTTTCTCCTACATTGTTGTTGCTGACGACTTATCACCACAACCATCATCAATTCTATCATCACAACCTCTTAAATGGAATATCAACAACTTCATTATTGACATGACAATCGAAATTAGATGTTGTACTAGTATGATGGGAGCTTAATGTTGAGAAGATCCAAATTTTTTAAGGGAGGATGGGGCGTTCGCGGGTACCCGCTGGGGGTACACCGTTGCCACCCCCTGCGGCTAGTTGTGGTCGGGTACTAGTCGCCGAGTGTTGCCAAAGGTGTAACTGCTTTATAGCCGTTATTTTGACTATTAATTAAAAAAATTACTCTATAAATACTCACACACATACGCACTTTTATTTATATAAACTCAAACAAAATCATACAAACACAACAATTACACAAACACAATAATGTTTGATGAGTTTCTAAATTTCTACATTCCCGAAAATGATTTGGATTCGTTGAATTCGAATGATAGCAGTTTATATTTTATGAAAAATCTTGTCGACAAAGCCCTGAAGGATACGACAAGTAGTTCTTCTAAAAAAATATACGTTCCAAGCGATCGTGTAACGGGTCACGAGCTACTTATGAATGACTATTTCGTTGACGATTCAAAATACGATGAACAAACGTTTCGGGGAAGGTATCGTATGTCGAAACGTTTATTCTTAAAAATAGTTGGCAATGTCGAATCAAAAGAAGAATGGTTCTAAGACGACATTGACGGGAGGATGAAAAAGAGTTTCACCCCGCTACAAAAATACACATCGGTGGTCAAACAACTCGCAACAAGTAACACTCCAGACGATTATGATGAGTATTTATGTATGTCTGTTCTCACTTCGCGTGAGTGTCTACAATTTTTTTGCAATGCCATTATTAAGTTATATGGTAGGGAGTTCCTTCGTAGACCTACAAGCCACGATATTGCACTTTTGTACCAGGCACACGAGGATAAGCATCACCTTTCCGGTATGCTTGACAGTATAGATTGTACACATTTTGTTTGGAGAATGTGTCCAACCGAGTTGTGTGGCTAATATATGAGAGGTGATCAACAATATCCGACGGTCATGAACGAAACAGTGACTTCAAATGATATGTGGTTTTGGCATGGTTTTTGTGGCTTGTCCGGGTTGAACAACGATATCAATATTCTCAATCAATCCCCAATATTTTTACCTGAAAGGAATTGTACTACACTCAAGTGTCCATTTTATGTAAATGAACATCTATACAAACGGGGATACTATCTTACTGACGGGATCTATCCTACTTTATCAACGTTTGTGAAATCATTTCCATATCCGACCGATCCGAATCAAAAGATATTCAAGAAAGGGCAAGAGTCGGCTAGAAAATATGTTGAAAGAGCTTTCGGCGCACTAAAAGGAAAATAGGGCACACTTAGACGACCGATGCGGGCTATAACGGTTGACAAGATTTGAAGTGTGGTTTACGCATGCATGATATTGCACAACATGATCCTGAAGGATGAAGGAAGAGCGACATCACCGGTATACATAATGGACCCTCCGGTCCGACTGGTTTTTAACGGTAACGCTCTTTTGAAAATATATGATCAAGATACACATTTTTTACTTCGATATGATCTTGTCGAACATCTTTCAAGTTTAGATCTAGCGTACCTCGCTTCGGACGATGAATAGGTTAATTTTAATATTTGTAGTGTTTTAGGTTTAATTATCTACTATTTTTATTTTTAATTATGTAATCTTTTATTTTTAATTATGCAATGTTTTATTTTTAATTATATAATTTTTATTTTTTAATAAAAGTTAATTTTCTTTTGAATTATTTTAATATTAAAATAAAAATTTCAGAGTAGTTCAGGGTTGTATTTCTAGTTTTTTGAGTGTTCCAGGATATTTCAGAGTACTTGTGATGTATCAGCATGTGATTGATAGATTCCAGGGTATATCAGGATAGTGCCCATCCTCCCTAACGAATAAGCAAATGGACTTATATGCATAATAAGAGTGAATACTCACCACCAATAGATTGATTGAACAAGCAACAAACTAACCAAAAAACAAAATAACATGGATAGTATCCAAAATAAGATTGGTTATATGTTTGATTTTAAATATAACTAGGATTTGAACCCACGCGTTGCCGTGGAGTTCTCTTGTAACGCCATGGAAGCGATATTAACATGTATGGATGACGTCACGGTTGTACAAAGATAGGTTGTGTCTGCTCAGCTAAATATTAAAGGTAAAGGAAAGCACGATGTTTGTAACATACTGAAAACCTAAAGCATATTTGGTGAAATTAAAATGAATAAAAGTAACAAAAAATCAAAGATTATTATAACCACTGTAGGCAGAGTTATAAATACCATTCCGGTACTTGGTTGAGCCTGGTCACCCGTGTTTTAAATTACAACACCCTGCAAAAATAAAAATAGATTAAAATTTGAAAGATAACTCTTAAATGACACACACGCAAACACACACACCTGCTTTCGAGCTCGCTGGACCTCCTGCTCTAGTTGAGCTAGCTTCAGTCGACTATTCTCCAATTGTTGCACATATGCCTACAATAAAGTGGAAATGAAAATATTTAAGTTCAACTTAATTTATTCTTTTTTTCTTAGTAATACTCAAACCAAGAGTGGGTTGGATAACGGGTCAAAATGGGTTGGGTTGCACGATCCACAGTCATTTCTCTTCTTTTAATTTCTGAGTTCTAAATATGTTAAATATGATAGAAGAAAAGAAAACTATAATTTTATTTTTGAAAAAAATAATATAGGAGGTTTTATGCATTTGTAAACACTTTTAGGTGACTTTCTACCTGTATCTATATGAGGTAGTTGTTTTTAACATTTACCCATTTCATGCGTTAGAGACAAAAGTATAACCTAAATCAACCCGTTAACCCATTATTGGGTGGAAATTACCACAATTAATAATTGCTCTCCGTTTTATTCTCTTACCTTTTTCCTCAACCTACTCTTTTTAACCGTCTCACGGTTCTGAGCCAATCGTCTTAAGTCTAACATTTTAAAACAACAAATTAGGAAAAAAATTTATAAAACTCAAATAAGAACATGTTTGTGTGGCTAACATTTAAATTACCTTTTGCTCAGGAAATTTATCTTTCTCTTTGTCATTAAAACCAGAAGCCATATAAGGATTGGATGTATCAATATCAAACTGCAAACAGGATAATGAAAAAACATTTAAACAATCAAAATTAACATCTAACAGTTCTATATCTCACAAATAAAAACGAATACTCAAGATTTCAAAGTAGTATGGATACTCTTTGAATCTTGTCTTCAGGGTCCATCTCAGTGGAAGTATCAGAATTTGAAACTTGATTCGGTTGCAATACATTTTGTCCTTCTAACATCTAAATCATGAAAAATGTCAGCTAGTATAAGTCATAATAATAATAACAATAGTAGTAGTTATAGCATTACAAATAGCCAGATTATAGATAATATAAACATTTGGTCAAAACATTTACACATCAAAATCACCTTTTCATATGTACCAAATTCGAGATCAGGGTGCATGGTTTGATTGCTTAAAGACGTGGAGTTGTACACTGAAAAAAAACCACAATAAAATCATGGTAAGTGGAAGACTACCAAATTAGGTTGGTTAGGTTACGGGTTCGGGTCAAAGTGGGTGATTAGAAACCGTATTATTATTACTATACCTCCTCCACAAAATCCAACGGGTTGTTCATTGGCTTCAAAATTAGAAACTCGGGAGGATTGACCCGTGTTCCAAATTGTTGCTACGTAAGGATACCAACTAAAACCAATAGCATCAAGAAGAAAACCATAAAGGACCATTATGCATCTGTTAATCAATTACTAAATCGTAGAAAGGTTCTAGGCATGTTTTCATTAAAATGGAACAACATTAGATTCTTAAATATGTGGTAACCTTATCTGCAAGGTAGGAACGAAAATTTAAAGCAGGACCACTGGACCATGTACGTGGTTTAGCACTAATACACTAACTTCAACCCCAACAAATGACAGACATCTTTTTTTTTATCAGCTAGAAAGCCAACCATATTTGGCATTTTGACGAACAGGTTGTGTGTAGGACAAAATCAAGGCTTTTTAAAACAAATCCAACCACAAAATCAAAACCGAGGACCAACTGATGCAAAAGCATTACCAAAGAAGAACAACAAACCTGAAATCGGCTCCAAAAAACAAACGTCTCGGTACCTTGAATTCTTGGTCTCACTTACCCCTGCAATTGCTTTTGTTAGTGCATCTGTTGAAACAATGATATTGCCATAAATGTTGGTTGTTTGTGTTTTTTTTGGTTTAGATACCTGTTGATTTGAACAGCGGTCTTTTTGCTCCTGTGGCGCAAGAATCTGCATTTAGCGATTGCTTTGGTTTGTGTCAGTTAGTGCTGGAGATGATGGTGTGTTGGTTGGTTCATAAACTAAACTGACTCATTCAAGTAAATGAGTCAAAACTATCTCTTCTATTCTTTATAAATAGACCTTCCAGAAAAAAGGGACCTGCACTATCACCAGTTACCAACAAACCCACTTCCAACAGTTATATCGATTTATATCATGCTTTCTAAAAAAATGCTTATTAATAGCATATGATTCATATCAACTATATATTTCTATTTCATTCTAGCTATTATAATTTAGATAAGATATTTAATCAAAAACATAACTTAGTAAATATCATCATAACTTTTGAAAAATATATGGATAAAGTTGCATGTATGATATATGGCACTTTTACACCTAACTTGGTAAACTGCTTTATTAATAAAATATATACGGATAAAGTTGGACCAATGGATATGCTAATTTTATGATCTTGCTTGCAACATTTACTCCAACAGGATTAGAAGTTCAGTTCGTTTTAGTCATAGATAAAGATAAGCTTAGCTCTTCAATAGGCACTGATTCGTGACAAAAATATCCTATAACAGTAGCACTTAGCAACCTAATTTTGTGATGTGCAAGACTTGCCAAAACAATAGAATTACGCAGGTTTAAATTTTAAATAAACTACTTATCCCCAGCGACAATTATCAGTCCAGTACTGGTCTAATTTGTACACCAAATCCTCAACTAATATAGAGCAAAACCAATCAGAATTTGCAGCTCTTTTGCAGCCCTAATCTGGACCTGTATGCGTCCAATAAGCGACTAATATTGGGACAAAACAGATCAGTTCCCAGCCCCTTTGGCATTCCAATTCAGAACCTGAAATTACACAAACCGGCTGCTACTATAGGGGTGGGTAAATAGTTCAGTTTTACACCCCTTGTTGTAATGAACACAACGATATAGTGGTTTTAATCAACTGACTGTCTGATCAATCATAATTGTTCAAGTGGCACTTTAAAAGTAAACACTCAACCACTCAAATACTCAACGACTATACCACAAGTTCCTAAAGAACTATGACACACTCGACTATCTTAAAAGCTTAGGGCAATAAGAACTCGTAGTTTTTCAAGCTTTATTGGCTATCTGAAACCACCAATTTGAAGGGCATATTACACTTAAGAATTAGAGGTCAGACTTAACTTTTCTAAATGCAAAATAGATATGGACTTTCCTACAAAATCATCATCAAAGTTGTTTTCATTCATACGATACAAAATCCAATATACTACTTATAGCAAAAACTGATTTTTTGAAGTGACAATTTGTTTTTTTTTCTCAACTTTTGTGTAAAAGTCAAAATACCCAAATGTAACCAATTACCTTCATTCGAGATGCACAATATTCATCTTCCTTATCAGACCCACTAGAGGAACTCAATCCGTCATCAACAGCAGATGGCATATACTCCTCATCATCTTCCACACCCACCTTCGTTTTCCCTTTTCTCTTCACCTTTTCTGAAATTGGAATCGAACCCATGAACGAAGATTTAGGGGTGAAGATTTAGGGGTTAGATTGAACAACGGAGAGAAGCAGTGTGGGTCTTACTGAAGAAGATGGTGACGGTAGCGGTGGCAGTGGCGGTGGCGGGGGCGGTGGCGGTGGCGGTGGCGGTGGCATTCTCTCTGTCTTCTCTGCCTTCTCTCCATGTTAGGGTTTTCCCCTATAAATGTGAAGAAGATAGTCGGTGGCACTGTAGCCACCGACATAAGTCTTTAATATATATTATAACTAGAAATAAAACTCACGTGATTGGGCGTGTCTTTAAACTTCATTACGTGTATCGTGATACTGTGACAATGATATTAACATGTTTAAATATATACACAAAACATTATAGTCAAATTGAAAAAGATAAAGTAGCGAAGTAAAAAAGTTAATAGGTTGAAAACATATAGCATGGGCAAGTTGAAACATTAGAATGTTAAAAGTTTAAGTTTAAAGTTTATCGGTTAAACTTGAAAGTTTTAAAGTTTGAGTCGACTTGAAAATTTAAAGCCGTGGTTGGTGGCATATGAAAAGAAAAAAGAGGCAATGTGGGGCTAGCCCACTTGATAGAGGCTTGACCTCTTAACGAGAAAATCCTAAGTTGAAAATCATACATGGTGTAATTTGATATAATGTACGAGTAGGAGTCGAAAAATTTTACCTCAAAAAGAAAAAAGAAAGAAGAGAAAATAAAGAGCAAAACTAAGTAGAAAAAGAGAGAACGAAAATAGTCCATCAAACGCTCGAACCCGCAAGTAGAAAAGTTCAAGGGTTAGAGATAGTATATTAGCTAAATGATAACCTACTTCTTTAGTTCTTTTTATTTATCACAGCGACAATTCATTTTAACTTTTTAACCGCCATTTAACTTTTTATTTCAAATCCATTTTATCGGGTTTCAGTTAATTTTATTAGTTTGTGTAATTATGATTATGTATAGAGTATTTGGTTAAAAAAACAATAATTCTAAAATTTGTGAAAAAGATTATTATGTTATCATTTTTTTCATTAATGTGTGTTCAAACGTATTGTTACTAAAGACCCATATATATAGGTCTAGTTTGTTAACATGTAGAGATGAATATAATTATCATTCATCATTCTATCTTTCTCTCTGTAAACGTATTATATAATTCTTGTTTTAAATATTTGTAGTAGATCGTTGTTTTGCAACAGATTATCACCACGAGTTGCCATTTGAAGATGAGTCATAATCATTCTATCTTTCTCTCTATAAACGTATTATATAATCCTTGTTTTAATATTTGTAGTAGATCGTTGTTTTGCAACAGATTATCAGCACGAGTTGCCATTTGAAGATGAGTCATAACATCAAAAGGTAAAAAATTTTGTTTTGTTTCATTCAAATAAAAATCCATATTGTAATTCATATAATTTTGAATTATGTGTAGATATATTATCATTATTACTCTTTTGATTTTCTCATATAAAATCCATATTGTAGTTCATATTTTTTAAGTAATGTTGAGAATTATACTTGTTATTTTAGTAAAGTATTAATAATACGTTCTTGAACAAAGAAATATTTATATTGTTAAAATCATCATTTTCTTTAGTGACACGTGTGACTCTCCTATGCCTACTCAACCTTTTTTTTCGTCTCTTTCTTCTATTAATTATATAAATTTTCTTTTTTTTGTTTTGATAAATATTTTTTGTTTCTCACTTATTAAATGATTTTTATAGTTATTTTTATAAAGTATTTTATTTTAAAATAAGTTAATAAAACATTTTTAATTATAAAATTTCTTTTATTCTTTCCATAAAACATTTCTACAAATAATTATATAACAATTATAGAATATATTTTAAAAACTATATAATATTTAATAAATATGTAATATGAAAAGTTTTATTACTAAGATTATAGTCTTACATATAACCCGTGTATTACAAATGGTTTCCAACCTAATACTATAATATTAAAAGCTTTATGTATCTAGTAAATTTACTTATTAATTTTTTTTATGAAAAGTAACTAAAAAAAGAAAAGTATTATAGTTTTAATGGTAATTTATTATAAACTAACAATTATGATGCTTCACATTTATTTGTGAATACCATATGATGCATGGTAGCTTCAAATGTGATCATTATTATATTAATTAAATTTAAAATAATGGTTACATATGTTATTACTTTAAAAAATGATTATTCTTAATCTCTATTTATCACATTAACATTAAAAGAGAATTATCAAGATTATAGTGATCATAATTATTACATATAATATATTTTAAAAGTATGATTTTGTTACAATATTAGTTCACTTTCAAAATATAGAGTAAATTACTATTTTGGTCCTTGTGGTTTGGTCATTTTAACCATTTGAGTCCAAAAACGAATTTTTTAACAAATCAAGCCCTAAGGTTTGTATTCTATAACTATTTCAGTCCAATACACTAACAGAGTTAGATTTTTTAGTTAGTTTTTAATAAAATGACCATAATGCCCTTGCAAGAAAATCAATACCTTACGAAAACCCCTTTTAGAACAGATCTTCTTGACCACCATGGACCTGTCACCTCCGCCACCAACCACCCCCACCACCATGGACCCGTCGGAAAATCAAGAAACCAACAGTTCAAAAGTGGGTGTTCTTGAGCACCACCACCACTTGCCTGAACATACTGTGAATTTAACCGGCGGCGACGAAAAATGCGGTGAAATGGAGGATTGGGAGAGCGTGTTGTCGGAATCTGGTCAAGAGCAGTCGATTCTCCGGTGGATTATGGGTGATGTTGAAGACCCATCAATGGGTCTGAACAAAATGCTTCACGGTGGTGCTACGGCTGATGACGGCGAACTCTCCGCCGGGTTTGGGATTGTAGATCAAAGCTATCTAGGGTTTGATTCTGGCAACCCAATTGGTCAGATTGGTAATCTCCATCAAATTCCTCATAAACTCACTGATGAGAAACAGGGGTTATCTTCAATCTCATAACCGTCGCCGCTGCCGGTGGCGACAGCCATGTTCACCGACCTCCACCACCAGAAGCTTTCAGACCCTCAAACGCCGTTTGTTTCCCGAATCAATCCATCGCAAATTCACCAAGTGGATGTGAAACCCCAATTGCTCATCAATCAGAACCAATCTCAACCCCTTCAAAATCCAACCTTTTTTGTTCCATTAGAACATTAAACCCTAAATCCACCACAAGCCAAAAGGTACAACACGGGTAGCACACAGTCCAACTTCCAGATGCACAAAACCCCTTTTCTTGATTCACTTCCAAATCCCCTTCAATTGCCACCTTCAATCAAGAAAATGTCCGCCATTGATGAGTTAGATCATCATCATCAACAAGGGATCATTGATCAGCTTCTCAAAGCAGTTGAAACGATTCAACCTGGGAACAATCCGTTACTCGCGCAATCGATATTGGCGCGGCTCAATCATCAGCTTTCTCCGATCGGTAAGCCTTTCGAACGGGCTGCTTTCACCCACAAACGACCACATCGAACTCAGCCTTACCCGTGACAATTTGGTTCATTTCGCTAGAGAATTGAACATCAGTTTTGACTTTGAGATAGTCAGCATAGATGTTCTTGCTTCGGTTTCTTGGTCATTACCCTTTCGTGTATCAGATAATGAAGCCATTGCTGTGAATTTACCCATCAGCACTGTCTCAATTTTGACTATTGATTTTCTTGCAAGGGCATTTTGGTCATTTTATTAAAAACTAACTGAAAAATCTAACTCTGTTAGTGTATTGGACTGAAATAGTTATATAATACAAACCTTAGGCTTGATTTGTTAAAAATTCGTTTTTGGACTTAAATGGTTAAAATGACCAAACCACAGGGACCAAAATAGTAATTTACTCCTAAATATATGAAACTGTGATAACTTGATTTATCATGGTCTGATTAAATAAACCATCATGATATGTATGTTTATCAAAATATTGCATAAAACAATTGTAATATAAAAAAGTAATAGTGATTTAAGTCACATAGGGAGATTGAATTTGTTTGTTTCGTTGGCTAATTGTGAAAATTTTAAAAGTAAGATAATATAAAATTAATACAAATCATGAATTGATTATTATGTTATGAGTTCATAAATCTTATGTTATTATAAATTGTAACATATGTTGTCAACTTGCTTTGTGTAAAATATACATATAACTAAATATGACATATCCTTTTAAATGTCAAGACAACTAAAAGTTGTCTTTGAATATTTACTTCCCTAAACCATATTTATTATTATTTATTAATAATATTATATAACCTAAAAACAAAATATGTGACTTAGTTGATTTTTTAGTTCATGTGATTTAAACAAATTATGCGCATTGTTTATAATAGTGTTGCATTTTTATATGAAAATACTCTACGATCATTTAATAGAAATAACTTTTATTGTATATAAAACATATTAAGAATGTAGTGATTTTCATTGCAAGAATATCACAAATACAATTTTATTAAGGAAATTATAACAATGAATATAACTTGTTTATAATTTTATATTGTCTTCAACATGTAAATGATGGTAGAAACTGTGACTTAGTAGTTGATATTTTTAATATGTTATAAGAATATAACTAGTATGTATGATGGTATGTTTTAATATTAAAAATTACATGACTTTAATTTTAAGGTATATGTCTTTTATATCTTATAGATTATTTATTATAATGTATTGAATAAGAAAATAAAAAAAATTACTTGTGTTTTATTGTGATATCGTAAGTGATTATAAATATGTTTCGCTTATAATAAATGATCCATTAATTTATTTTTCATTACCACCATAACCAGCCTATGTGTGTGTACCTAGGTAAATGCAAAACATCCTATATTTGAATATCAATTTTCTAAGTGGTTTAGTTGCATGTGATCAGATTTTAATTAAACGCTATAAATGCGTTTTTAACACTTGTTTTTAAACGGACAACAAATAATTTTTAAGTCCGGTCACCCGGGTAAACCTATTGGCGAAAGGTCATCCACGCCCGCGAACACAGACAGCGCTGGTGACCCGGCTAGCCCACCATTCCAATGGAAACCCACCACCAAAGGCCCACTGTGGTAAAACTTTTGCCCCACTTGGAGCATATTGCACCTAGTGAGACTCCAAACCATGACCTCCACTTTGAAAAGTCATAGGGTGTCTTCTCCTAGACCAGTTGATCTAGGACTCATTTTTTAATATCAATTTTCTAAGTGGTTTAGTTCCATGTGATCAGATTTTAATTAAACGCTATAAATGCGTTTTTAACACTTAAAATCTTAAAATCAACTTTTAAGCGTTTTCTTCTCTCCTTCGAGTGTTCGAACATAATACCAAATATGAATTGAACGATAATAACAAAACTAAAACAAATTAGTAATTAAAAGTTGTTAAAAAATATTAACTATAATTAGAACTATATAAAAAATCAAAACAAAAAAATGAGAGGAAAACAAATGGAATCAATAAGCAATTGAACGATTACAAATTGAATGAGAATAATGAAAACTAGTAAAAAACGCCGCGCGTTGCTGCGACTTTCTTTTATGTCATTGCGAAAATTAAATTCATAGTAATCAAGTCTGAATAAGAGATAACAATTTTACAAAGTATGTGAATAACTACTAATATACTGATTTCAATTTGAAGGTTTGCAGTGTCTATATAATATTTAGTTACCTGAAAAAAAAGTTGTGGTCAAGGTCAGAAAACAAATGAGAAAATAACTATACATATTGCATCTCACATAAAATAATATTGCATGTTCTATTGCTTTATGTTTAGATAAACATTTACTTGATCAATAATACACGTAAGTGGTCAATTATGTTTTAGTTTGATAATTAGGGTTTTAGCAACTTATATATACGATAATGATTTGCAGACTTTTTTTTATATTATGGAAAAGTAGATGTGGAATAACACAGGTAGTTATTTTCTTGTAATTTATAATGTCATCTAAGCAATAATTAAAAGTAGTATGAACCATAACTTAGAAATACAATTGGTCAGACAATAGTTTACTTTCATTACTTTAAATATTAATAAAATATATATATAACCAAATAAGTACACCATACCTGAATTTAATGGACTTCTATATCAGCAGCACAATTGTAACATCTTAGAAAATCAAGGTATAAACCATCATATGTGAGTAAATAAATAGAGAAGGGACGTCAAAGTCAAATTCAACTGACTTGTCACAACTAAAATAATAATTTAAGCTAACATAAAATTTAACTACCAGGAATATTAGCAGCAGCCTTTCTTATGCATATTCTACTTACCAAAGGGACACCGATGATCCCTTCAAACCAAACTACAATAACCTTGCCCATCTTGACTTTAACTCTTGAGTCAAATAACTGCAAGGGTTTATCAGCTCTGACGACATAGAATATTGCCTTCCTTTAGGTGTTTATCAACAAAATAAAGGAAATTTATAGCAACCTTTTATGGAACTTTAAAAGGAAATATATTATATCAACAAAATAAAGGTCAACATAGTAATCTTTCACTAGTTGATTGTTAAAAAGAATAAAAGTTTCATAGTCTTGTTGTGTGGTAAATGAATGAAACACCACCATCTTAAGCTATACACTTATTCGTTTGAAATATATCATCCCGTTCAAATATGTATTCACTACCAAGTATATGTTTGAATTAGGATTTGATAAAATAGAACTTTAGTTTATGCTAAAAAGAGATTGAATGATATCAATATATTTACAGAATCACTATTTACTTGACACTTATGTTTATATTGTTTTAAAATGGGTTTAACATCCAAAGTCCAAACAATATTAAATCTTTATGTAATATGATTATATGGAGTATTAAACTAACTTGTCCTATAGCAAACATTGATCTGCAATGGTCTCCTACGAACACCATTCTACCATGAACAAATCAAGTAAACGAAAAGAACAGATAATGCATGTCTTAGACAAATATGCTTATGTGAAGTGAAAATCAGTCAAGATTATAACCTGGTGATTTTGAATTCGTAAACCCGTAAAGGATTAGCCTGGAACTCGAATCACAGACCATGTAATTGAAGGAAGATCTATCATCATCTTCCATCGTTGATTTCCAGACATGTCTTCACCAAGCAATAATTTGTAGAACCTTTCTTTCATCATCTCCACATCTACTCAAAAACTAAAGCAACAATTGTTTGTAGATATGTTAAAGAAGAAAAAATACAAATGGAATCAAAAGTAATAAAGTTTTTCAGTTTCTCCTAACACAAATCTTGAAGGTAATGAAGGTATCCTTATTCACCAGTCAGATTTTAAATTTGAATAATAACTAAAAATACACAAATAAAGTTGAATTATGCATTTTCCCTTATTCTGATTCGAATTTTCTTTTAGTGCAAAGTAAGAATGGATTTTAAGAAACCAAACGTACAAACGTACCTGAAACATTTGCATTGATTTTCTTGGTTTTGCATAATTGGTGAATGGGGAAAATGCTGAAGTACAAGGCAAGTGTTCATAGTTTGTCTTTTGTTATATGTAACTTTGGTAATACACGCGTAAAAAACCTTCAAACATATAACATTTCAGGGTAGAAAGATCCTTAAACTCTTTAAATCATTACCTGAAAACGTTCATTACCAAAAATAAAACCAATATGCGATTAAGTGAATAAGCATTTAAGATAATAATAGAACATAAGAGCAAAATTCAATTATTTCCTTATGCATGTGATTTCGCTACATTCAATAGTATGAAGTTAGTTTAGAATGAAATGTATTAAAAAAATTGTAATTACAAATCAAATCAGTTTTCACTTCTGATGTGTTACGTATGCCACTTCTGAAAAATGCCTTTCATCACCATTTACATTTACAACCTAGTTCCTTCATTCAATCCAACTAAGCACGCACTGGAAGATTAAGCACTGAAAGCAAAAGCAAGAAACTTTATATCAATTATTCAAAATTAAATGGAACATAATATGATTGAGATATATATCCAAACAAACCCATTTAAACAAATAAAAAATCAAGTTTTATAAGGGTTTATATATATTTAAAAAGGGTTCAAGTTGAATTGATACAATGAGTTTCTAACAGATATCTAATAAAACCCATCTAAGCAAATCAAGATTTTTAACTATAGCAACGCCATGATCAGGGGTTGCGGCCAGCTAATTGAAATTGCCCAATAGAGAGAGGAGAAACAAAGAGAGCTTGATGAAGTATCACCGGGCCGCCTTCCAGCGGTGATAATATTCCGTGGACTCCCACCAAAGTAGCACCACCGCCACCAATGTTTGCTTCGACCTTCTCCGTCGATTCCCACCGGCGGTGCCTTCTCCGTGTACTACTCAATCGATCGCCTCTTGTATAGTGGAACACAAATCGATAATCAAAATACAGAGAACACCTAAATTAAAGACTTAAATCAAATAAACCGAACCTGGGGAGTCAGATTCAGGCGAATCGGTAAGCACCTAAAGCTGATTACCTACGATATGAAATCAGAAGTGCAGTTTTCCATCACTACCGAAAAATATCACAAAAGTTCGAGATCTAACCTTGGTCTTCGGAAACCGAACGACACACACACACTCTCTCTCTCTTAGAATACGAAGACTGAAAAAGATGATAAAGAGAGAGAGATTAGCAACAGGGGAGAGAGAAGTCTGGTGGAGGCGGTGGTTGCTCTCAAGATGATCTTCTCTAAATGATAATTCTCCAGATGGATTCAATGTGAAAAGGAAGCGTAAAGTGCAACACGTAGCATTTGCATTGTAAAATTACTAAAATAACCATGGTTACTGTAGTAACCGACCAAATGTAATAATATAAAACAAATGGAATCATAAGCAATGAACGATTACAAATTGAATGAGAATAATGAAAATGACATGTGAATTAGTCTAACTTAAATATTTCATAGACAAACATTGAATGACGAATACATAAAGACTCTTGAAGTAACACATGTATCATTATTAACACAATAAGATAGTAAGATAATCATCAATCATGAATACACGATTAGTTACTTATATAGTATAATCACAAATGCATAAGTTTATATGTATGTCATGAAACAACGCATAACAATTCACATGTAATGTATGCAAGAATACATACATCATGCTAGGAATACATATGAAACACACAACAAAACATACTTTAAAGTATCATTAACAGTGCATGCAGTGTATGCCATTATGCATAAACTATAATAAGAATGTATAAGATGTATGCAGGAGTGTCTACACTAGAGTATCATCAGTAATGTATATAGTGTATTCAACAATACATACTTTAACGTATAATTAGAAACATGTATTGTAGTCACCAATTTATACTAAACATGTATATACAATGAATGCAACAATGGCGATACATATAAACAAAACAGTCATTACCCGGATGTCAATGTAGTGCAATCATTATATGTACTATCACAAAGGTGTGTGTAACTCTACAACAATGCGTCCAAAGTACCGTCTGATATACGAACGACTTCTGTAATTATAATAGTATGTCTAAACCATTTGTAATTAAATGGATGCATATTTACTCACAGCAAAATACACATGTTACATCCTGAATATTTCTTACTCTTTAAATACAAAAATCGGCTTGTACATTATTCAGATTTGTATCGCTCTAAACATCTTCATTAATTAATAGGAGAAAACATGTAATTTCAAATAAAAAAAGAAGAAAACAAATCTTGGACAAGATGATTCACACGTAAATGATATATGTGATTTTTCCATTCGAACCACTATAAATGTTACACCAATTGGACAAAGTACAAGATCCTTTTATTTCTTAATAACTCATATTTACTGAAGTTAATTTCAATTTTTCTTCCTACGTTTGATAAAAATAACTAACTTCTTCCAAAAGATTAGAAACATCAATTTACCTCCAAAAATTTCTTAAATTGTTTTAAGAGTAAACTTTATTTTTGCTACTGTGGTTTGGTTCAAGTAACGGTTTTACTCCAAAAGTTTCAAATTGCGATTTTACTCCATGTGGTTTTAAATTTGTCTCAGTTAACGCCAACCAACTAACACCGTTAAAAAATTCTGTTAAAAACAAAGGTATTTAGGTCATTTTATAAAAATGACTAATGTTAATTCACCAATAATTATGTGTCATTTAAATAAAATAATCAAATTATCATTCATCATCTAACTATCACTACATCATCATCATCATACCCACATCGTTCACATTGATCTACCACCACCACCACCCACCCACTGTAACCATCACCACCACCCACCCACAACAACCACTACCACCTGTAACAACCACCTGTGAAATCATAACTAGACTACCACCATAACCATATGTCACCACCATCGTTCACAGCTTCTCCCCCATTGCACCACCACAGCCACCATTGGTTTTAATCCCTAAACACCATTAAAGACGAGCAGATGTATCCTAAATCAAAGACCCCCTAACCACCATTAAAGATGAAGGTGGACCGATTTGTCCAAATCGAGACCACCATTGCGTTCACCTTCATTTCAATCGAAGCCCTAACCTCCTAACCTGAGTAGTATTCGAGCTCTAGGCAATGAATCGAGCCCTAAAAAGGCGGCCCTGTAGGGTTTCGAACCCTTCGTCCGTTTCGCGAACCCTAACCACGTAGCTGCAGCTCCTCCTGCGAACTCAGATATAGGGTTTCGCCGTTGGATGACGATGAAGGATGATGATTATCATATTTGGTTTAAGGGGTGGGTTAGAGTTGAGTTCAAATAGATAAGTAGGAAAGGGTTGGGGAGGTGGATGGCCGACAATGCGGTGGTGGGTGGCCGGAAGTGGTGGTGGTGGTGTAAAATATGTCAATATTGAAGGGGAAGGAGTTTGGATATTAGGTTTTAGTTACTTTACGGTAATAATAAAGTAACTTATTAAAAATAGTCCCTACAAGTTAAAAGAATTACATTATTAGTCCCTCTATATAAAATGACTTAAATGCCCTTGATTTTAACAGAAATATTTGACGATGTTAGTTGGTTGGCGTTAATTGTGACAATTTAAAACCACAGGGAGTAAAATCCTAGCAATTGTGAAACCTTTGGAGGAAAAACATTAGTTGGACCAAACCATAGAGAGTAAAAACGAAGTTTACTCTTGTTTTAGTTTCAATCCAAAAGCTTTTTATTTTAAATTTAAGTTGAAACAACTAACTAAACTTTTGACCTGTAACTGAAACAAATTATAAAAATTTTGGATGTAAATTGATTTTTATAATCTTTTGGAGGAAAATTGAATTTTTTTGTCAAAACTCAAGGAATAAAACTGAACTTAAATCAATTTACTAATACATTTAAAACATATCCTTACATCCCTGTGACATGACTGATTCTAGGTAAGACGACATGTTCAGATTTTGCAACAACAATCGTATATGGGGGTGGGAGGGTGCCCACACCATACACACCACATCATATATCCACGAATTATTTATACCATGTTAAATCATACCACACCACAACATTTGCGGGTGAAGAACACTCACACCACATCACATCACAAAATTTCTGTTAATTAAAATAAATTACTTCATAAATATAAATATATTACTTCATAAATATAAATAAATTACAAACTAAAATTAAAAATCCAGATTAAAATAAATAAATGAATATTAAAATTAAGAATTTAAACTTGGTAAATATTAAAACTAACAATCAACAAGTTAAACTCCCAACCACATATCTGGGTAATTTGACGTTAGCGTTCAAGGACATTCTTCAACATCGGCTTAGGAACATCTTCATGCGATTTAAGAAAAATCTCCATGTCCGGTCTAGCGTTTCGCGGAGCAATGTCTTACCATAAGTCGAGTAAGGACAATTTAGATTTGGTTATTTTCATACGAAGTGCTTCTCGTTCTCTTGTTGGCTCCATTTCTTTCTCATGCATTGCTTTGTACTCGCTAATGGCCTCATTCAACATTGGTTTACTCGAAGAAGACTCCGTCGTCGTTTGCCTTTGCGTCTTGAGTCGGTTGATGTGACGTTCTCGTTGAGGTCGGTAAGGAGGTTTGTAACAGGCTCATTAGAGCTAACGTATTGGCCCGATTCCAAAGTTTTAGTCCTCTTTGTTGTTTGAAAGATAAAAATTTGAGTAGATGAAAAGCGTTTAAGAATGATATAAAAAATTTAAGTTATTAGTTAATATTTATAGTGTAAGATTTTTTAAATCACATATAGTTGTTGTTGTTGGTGCTTCGGGGGGGGGGGGGGGGGGGGTTAGTTTTTTATTATTGCAACAGTCACAAAGATAGGGGTGTGGGTCGGCGTGGGCACGCCGTGTTTTACGTGTGGGGTGCGGTGTGGGGTACCGGCGTGGCACCGGCGTGGCACCGATCTCCGTCGTGGGCGCCCCCCGCCCGTAGATACGAAAAGTTAACTTAGGTTGATTGTGTAACAAACAAGCTTTTAACAAACAAAGATGGAATGCGGCTCGGTGTGGGCATGAAGGGTTTTGCGTGTGGGCTGCGGTGTGGGAGACTAGAGGCGGTATTGCCGCGCGACGTCGTTCTCCGCCATGGGCTTCCGACGTGCCCCCCACCCTTTAGATACGAAAAGTTAACTTAGGTTGATTGTGTAACAAACAATATTTTAACAAACAAAGATGGAGTGTGGCTCGATGTGGGCACACCGTGTTTTGTATGTGGGTGCAGTGTGGGGGCAGGCAACAGTGTTGCCATGCGGCGCCATTCCCGCCATGGGCTTCTGACGTCCCCCCTAGATGTATGCAACAGTTCCTAAACTAAAGTATCATTAGTAACATATATAGTGTACATAACAATATATACTTTAACGTATCATTAGAAACATGTGTTGTAGTCACCAATTCATACTAAACTTGAATATACAATGAATGGAACAATGGCGATACATATAATACTAAACCGTTATTACCTTGAATTTTCTATGTCATGTAATGTAATCACTATTTGTACTATCACAAAGGTGTGTATAACTCTACAACAATGCATCCAAAGTACACATATATGATATACGAACGACTTCTCTAATTATAATAGTATGTCTAAACCACTTCTAATTAAATTGATGTATATTCACTCACAACAAATTACACATGTTACATCCTGAATACTTTTTACTCTTTAATACAAAATTCCGCTTGTACAGTATTTAGATTTATACCACTCTAAACATCTTCATCAATAGGAGAAAGCATGTTTTTTATGAAGTTGGTTAATTAATTAAAATACTTTTAAAACTTCGTTACTATTTACAAAGTTATCTATTTTTTGAACAACAATTCTTATTACTAGAAAATTCACCAAATCTTGACGCCTGCAACATTTGAAATTTGAACCCACAGCAATTTGTCGGAAGAAAACGCCTTTATCACCAAACCATCCCTTAAAGGAATGGAGAAAACATGTCTTTTAAAAAAAAGAAGGAAACATGTCTTAGGACAAGATGATTTACACGTAGGCCATTTAATGACATGGGTGTTTTTCCCTTTCAAACCACTATAAATGTAACATTAGTTGGACAAAGTACTAGATCCTTTTATTTTTCAATAACTCATATTTACTGGTACGTCTAAAACACATCCTTACAACTTGCGACAGGACTAACTCTAGGTGAGAAGACATGGTCATACCGTGCAACAATAATATTAGATACAAAAAGTTAACTTAGGTTGATCGTGTAACAAATAAGCTTTAACCTGTTTTAACATGATGGTAGAACACTAAAACTAATGAAACTTGGAGATGTGATCAATTGTTCTAAGAAAAATGATAAATTCAGATATTCCAAACTCAAAATTTGATTAAAAAGATCAATCACACATGCGGGACTTTCGTTTTAACCAACAAACACAAACATGAGATTTATACATATAAACTTTTCGTTTAGAAGCATGCTACTTTATTACTGTTCAAACTATTTTCTACTAATTATTTTCAGCCCAAATGGTTGACATAATATACCTAATTTTATAAAAACTATTTATAAAATAGACAAGTAACATTTATTTTTCAAAACATGGTGGTATAACTCGATTTTTTTTCATTGTTTCTTCTGGTTCTCTTAAACGAACGTTGGGGTCGACTGTCGGTTCAGTGGCGGTGGTGGTGTGGGGGTGTGAAGGTTTTGTCTCATTGTAGACCTGTAATCCTACGCACCAACCCACCTTATCGTACCCACCAACCCCCCATCCTACAACATTGAAAACCCAACACAAGCCGTTTTCACAGGGTGTCCAACGTCTTTCGACTTTCATCATCACCACTGCTGTCAATCACCCACCTGCGCTTCACTCTCATCGCAAGATTACGATGCTTTTTAGGATCACATCGATCGTTCATTCGATTTGATGTTATCACTCTGTTTCTTGATTCTGTATGTCGCGTCAGATTGCTTGTTGTTTCTCGTGATCAAACGTGAAAAAGGAAACTTTCTTCAGGTGACCACTGACATACGTCCGAGGGACTTTTGCAGCCAACGTGAGGTTCTTTTCTTGAATGCTGCTTTTGGAGTTTACTTTTTGGCTTTTTGCTGAAGATTCCTCTGTTCTTTCGTGTTAAATTTACCCTCTGTCTTCTGGGTTTATCATATTATTCTCCAAATTACTCAGAGATTCGTTATATTGACATGAATCTGCAACTAGAAGATGAGATTTATGAAGAAAAAATGGGGGATTTTGGGCTGAAAATGGTGGGATTCTGCTTGTTTGATGGTGAAGAAGATAACATATATCTGCAACAAGAAAATGTGGTTGGGTTTTTACATTTTAAGTAGAAAGTAGAGAAATCGCTGAAGAAGATGGATGACAGTGCGAGTGTAACGATGTCGTCTTTAGCTGTTGCAGAGAACAATCCTCGAAGAACTGGTGGTTGTGTGGGTATATTCTTTCAACTCTTCGATTGGAACCGAAGGTTTTCGAAGAAGAAACTCTTCAGTAAACGATTGCTTCCACCAGGTTATCTCTGCAACTTCATCTTCTACAAAATTATTCAAATTGTTCAAAATCTCAACAATCTAATGATGAATTGCTGTTTTGATTCAGTAAATCGTGCAAAAGAAGCTTCAACGAAGTTCGGAGGAGATGAAAACATCCCCAAACTACGACTGGTATGTAAATTTCACTCCAAATTGTTACTCTGATCATCTTCTTCGTGTTCTTGATAATTGTCTGTTTCAGATTGCTGATGAAAACAGGGGAAGCTTCCCACATAAGAACAACAATGGGGTTCCGATTAGAGATAATCCCTCCTTAAAGAATGGTGTTCAAACTCCCTCTTTGGTTGTCAGACTCATGGGGTTAGAATCAATGCCGTCTGTTCAGAATAATAAGCTTCTGAAAGATTTCTCCGGTGAATCCAGAGGTGGGAGACGACAGAAACTTGCAGGCGAAAACGATGAGTTCGATAAGAAACTTAAAACTCATGATTTCAGGCCTCAAAAGCTTCACAAAACTGCAGTGGTGGATAGGAGAAGTGTAAGTAGACTTGGGGCAGAAGCATTACAGTTGATGAATGTTTTATCGCGATCTAGAAAGCATCATCACCCGAAACTTGCATCCCCTGTACAGAGTATCAATCATCAATCAAAGAGGAACTCTTCGCGGTTAGTCGGTGCTGCAACTAGAGTGTTAGAGTCCGGGTTACAGGCTAGAAACAAGTCGAAATACGCGATTAGTTATAGAGCTAGAAATCCTATGAAGGGTGGAAATCTTGAGTCATTGAGTCAGCAACCATCTTGCAAAAACTGTGGGAATTTGATTGATGTTTCTGAGTCTAATTCAAAGAGAGATGTTAATCCATCTGTTTTGAAATCATCCTATGATCAAGAAAACGTGTCAAAGCCTCAAGATTTTGCATCCTCAATGACAAATAACCGAAGGCTGGATGATGTTCGTGTTTCATTTCAGTCGAAAGTGAGCTCTTCGCCTATTACTGGTGAGACCAAGGACTTTGTTGCATTGAACAGGAGTTTAACGGGTCAAACACGGTCAAGGGTGCCAGCTAAAGTCGAGAATGTGAAGTTTGACAAGAGATTTAAGTTTGAAAACGGCCCGTCTCATTGGCAGAAAAGGAGGTTAACGCGTAACAGGCCAAGAATGGTTAGTAATGCTCCATCTGCAGGCAAACAAATGGGGTCAGAAGCTTGTAAACCAGATTATCAGGGCCAATTGGGAACAAAAACAGCGATAGGACTGTGTTTAGATTCAATTCTGAAATGAAGAACAAGTGTGAAATGCCTACAAGATTTGACAGAAGAAGGAACAACCAAAATGCAGCCTCTTGTAATACTACATCAAGCAAAAAGTGTTCATTAAAACCGAGTGATGAGAAGATCTGCTTGCAGAAGCCATTCCCTTTAACAGGCGACTCTTTGGGTGCACTTGTTGAAGAAAAGCTGCGAGAATTGACGAGTAGAGTTGGGTATGATTCAATGATAAATGGGAATCCATCACAGAGGAGACCTACAACTGTTTTTCAAGATTTGGTATGCGCTTTAAGCACTGAGAAACGGATTAGTCAAAATGATATGGAAGTTAGTCCCAAAAGGAAGCATCTTCACCACCATAGTAGATGTGGGTATGATCATAACGCCAGATTCTGTTTGCAGGTATTCTTGCTTTCATTGTTTTAGTTTTACCACACTTATTGAATAAGCGTAGTTATTATGATTGATATATGTTTCCATGAATATCTATCCTGATTGCATATGGTAGCCTGTTTAGATTTTGGAAAATCACAAAAATGACCATTTAACCTGTTTAGCCAGTTTTTACCATACTTCTTAAAATAATCTTTCTCATTATATAAGCAGAGAAAATTACCAAAGGAAGTAGGGTCGATCGGCCGTAAAACAAGTGATCATCTTAGCCCCGGATCCGTTCTTGAAGCCTCGTTTTCAAATGAAAGCGGTTGCTCCAGCAGTATGGAAGATAGCTCAAGTAAGACATATGTTCAAGTTCTTGCAGTGTTAACTAAGATAGCCAATTTCTACCCTTTGATCAGTTATGTTGTAAAACTTTAAAATTTTCTCAAGGATTATAATCGAATGTATTCTAACTTGTTGTTTTGTTTTCTGATTCAAGCACGAGCTCAACATGCGGTCTCCACGACTTATTCATATGAGGAATCACAGTTTCAAGAACGCGAGACAAATCCTTTCTATTCTGATGTTTTATTTATAAAAGAGAACATCCATAACGAGTTGGTAGTCAATCTTCTCGCTTATATCTCACAAGTATTATCCACCATTGGTGTTGTTCATTCCAGAATAAAGGGGCACATGCGCGCCCACATAAAGCACATCGTCTTCTACTCTGAGCTGGTACTAAGCAATCAAACGCCACGTAACCCGAATAAACTCAACCATTTCTTCATATGTGACCTTCTACTTGAGCTAGACACCCTCGCAGATGTCATACGAACCACATTTGGAAACTTTCTTGTTTCTCAGAACTCGGTTGCAGGATATCAACTGAAACGCTTTGTGTTTGATGCGGTTATTGAATATTTGGAATTAAAATACGTCGTATATTCGAAATGTGGGTTTAGAGGATGGATGACTCTCCCTCAGTTTACGGGTTTTGATGGTTTAGTTCAAGAAGTTGTTGAGGAAGTGGGAAGGTGGATGGGTTCTGTTGGTGAGACATCAGATGAGCTGGTAGAGAGGGACATGAGCCATTGTGTAGGAAAATGGACAGATTTTGAGGTTGAAGTGTACGAAACGGGTGCTACAATCGGGTCGGATATTCTGCAGATGTTGGTCGATGAAATTGTTGTCGACATTTAAGGATTCATTTTCGTTGGTCCGATGATTTAACGATGGCCGTTAGTCTAGTGTTTGTAGAAACTGAGATGTATTTGTTTTCTATGATAGTTATGTAATGTTGTAATGAAGCGCTAGCAAGTTTGAATGAGAAGGGGAATATTTTGAAGTAGGGATAAATTTGTTTAGCTGTGTAACTAGAAATTTTGCTGCGTGGTATGTATGTTTTAACTGTACGAATAAAATATACTAAAAGGATAAAATTTAGGGAAAAGTTAGGGAGAAAGGCTTTCGATTAAAGAATTTAAGCCTAAAGAGTTAAAGTCTAACCGTCTATGGTTGTTTGTCATGACATCTTACAAACAAACAAACCCAGTATATCCCACTTAAGAGCAGGGTCTGGGGGTAGGTGGTAGCAAGTCTTTCCTCTAGCCAGATAGTTAGAGAGACCGCTTTCAGTGAGACCCCCGGCTCGATAACAAAAGCAATAAAGCTAGCAAATCAACATATAATCAAACATATGATATAAGCTATATGATACCTGGTACCGCACCATCATACAGCAAACATTAAAATATCATCAAAAAGAAATATAAAATGAACAAGCATGCATCAGGAAAGCAGTAAGTTTTCCCTAAAAATGTCGAAATGTACTACATACACATCAGGCATTTCATGACATCTTACCTTTATTTAATATTTTTTTCCCTTAGCATTTTGTGGATGTCCTAACCCAAGATGGTTTAAAACTTGTGGCCAAATCGCATTAGCGCACTTGAATTAGCACCACATCACTTGATGATTATTATGGAACTTTCCCTTCCTTTCTTTATTAGCTCCACACCTCCACATCAACTACTCTGTATTTAAGGTTATAACCCGTACTTATTACAAACAGTCCTAATTAGTATTATATATTAACTTTATACTCAGTCCAACCCATCTTTCCTACAAACACATTTTACCTCCCAAAACTACATCATACACATCATTTCTACAAATACCCAATTAAAAACCCATAAAAGGACAAACCAACACACATATTAATGAAATAGGCCCCACTTGAGCCATCCTTGGGGCGCCCTTGGGGAAGGGCGACGGACAGACGGGCGGCATGGACGACAGGCGGCGTTGCTGCCTGTCCGACGGGCGGCGAAGGGCACGGACGAGGGGTTTTATGCTTGCGTTGTGATGGTCTTATTTGTGTTTCCACATCATATAATTGCTTATTACCATATTAGAACCTCAGTCATTAGTAACACACATTTAGCCTATAGTAGATGTTTTTTTCGTTGTAGTTTAGAGGTCGAGATTCCAAATTTAGGTGGATTTAAAAGTCTATTAAAAATTATTTAAAAAATACAATCAAAACCTGAAAAATATATTTCATAATCAATAAAGATGAAGGCTAAAACAATCAGAATCTTAAACTAAATACAAAAAAGAATTCTAAATATCAGATCTTTGATCCCAAAATTCAAAATTAAACGACACTCTGCATACTCTGATACTCAACCTCCTCTGTTTCCACCATCATCGACATCCATTGCCACCAGAGACAATTTCTTCATTTCATCCATACTTGCATAGTTCTTCCAGAACACCTAATCGCCGTGAAAATACCACTTTTCCCCTTCTCCGCCGGCACCGACGACTTACAACGTCCCAATTTCGAACCAATTTCACACACTTTTGAAGAACTCTTTGCCGGCAGAGTAGCATTCTTCTTCAACGGAGCCGATGGTAGAAGAACCAGATTTCTGTTCTCATTTCTTGAATTAGACAACAAAATTGGAGCAGATCGAGTGAACCCATTTGCCCCTTTTCCTCCATGAAAACTCTTTTGACCCTGTATTTTGATTTGCTTCTTCGATGGAGTCTGATTACTGACGGAATCTTGATTTTCCGGTGGTGATGGAGGTGGGTTGTTGGTTTGTTTCTTCCTGAGTTTTGATTCTCGGAGATTGGCGTAGGCTTCGTATTTGGATCCTCTCTGCATGATCAAACTATCTGTTAAGATTAAGAAGTTGGGATTTTTCTGAGTTTTGATGTCGTCGGTTTGTAGTAGATGGAGGATCGGAGATGATCGGGCGGTCGGACGGTCGGAGATATTATCTCCGGCGAGTATTGATCGATGTTTTAGCCTTTCAGGGACTTTGATATGTTACGACTTGCGACTTACGAGGAAAATATATCATGGGGGTTAAGTGTAAGAAATCCATATTTAATACTTGTTACATTTAGATGAAAACGGAATTTATTTATAATTTCTATTATCTTAAAATATATCTTATCTTAAAATATATAAAAAGGTATACCTGTACTACCCTAATCACGTATATACATGTCTATCTATAAACTTCTAAACCCCTATAATCTAATCTAAGAATATATATACTACTATATAAAACATTTAAGGATAATACAATTGTGATTTTATTGAAAATGTAAGATACTAAAATAACATTTTAAGCATAATATACAAGTGTGTTATGTATTAATTTCTAAATTGCCCTCATTAAGTATACTTCTTCTAATTAATATATTATTTAATTCACTAAATTAAGTATTATCTTATTAATAATGCTTTTAAAATAATAATTAAATACACTTACTATTTATATATTTATAACTATATCTTATTAAAATTAAGTATTATCTATATTTATATTACATAAGTATATAATAATAATAATAATAATAATAATAATAATAATAAATAATAATAATAATAATAATAATAATAATAATAATAATAATAATAATAATAATAATAATAATAATAATAATAATAACACCAAAATATAATTAATGTCTAAATCAGGTCATGTTAGATTGCGCTTTTCAAGTGAGACTTGGTGACACCCGTAACATCGCGCGAGGCAAACTAGTATATGATAAATATATCTTAAGATGACAAGATATTAATTTAATTCAAAGTGTAAGACGCCTAATATAACATTTTAAGCATAGAATACAAGTGTTTTATGCAATAGTTTTACTTTTATCCCTATTTAAATAACTTCTTCTAATTAATATATTATTTAATACAATTATTAATACATTATTTTATAATATGATAATATTTAATTTTCATTTAATTTTATTTTAATTTATTTATGATACTATAAATTGGTATTTAAATTTATATTTACTAATTATATATTTATAACTACTTACTATTTAAATTAAGTATTATTTTATTTAAATATTTAAGTATACAACTAATATATATCTTCATATTTATAATAACAATAATAATAATATTTTCTACGGGCATATTGTGAGTTTAATAATTTAAATACTTATATAAAATATATTAGTTAATGACATATTATTTAATAAGTTTCAAAAAATAATTACAATAATAATAAATATTATCATATTAATAGTACTACTACTACTATTTATTATTATAAGGTTAACAACAATAACAACAACTATAATATTCTTGATATTATATTAATTACAATATAATATCGTGTAACTGTCGTGTTATTGTATCTATAACAATTTAATGTTTGATAATTGTATCATGACAATATAATATGAATCACTAAAACATGTATAGCGACAACCCGAGTGTATATATAGTTGAACTCACCGAAATCATGATAATCCCAAAAACTATAATTATGACGTTGTTTTATATGCTCCAAATCAAACCGCGGCGAAACGCGGGTCTAACGCTATATTAGAATACACGTGTGATACCGGAACTGAAATAAAAAAATTATATATATGTATAATCTTATAAATAATATATTTAAAAATAAGGTATAATAATAACGGCAAAATTATAGATATTTATCGTTAAAAGGCTAAAATAGATTCTACGAATGACATGTATTATTTTATTGTTTTTAAATGAAAGCACATTTTGGTTTTTGTATCAAAATACATCAAGTCATTGTGTTTAATACATAATGTAATTGTGTCAAATATTTTATTCGTGTGTTATGTGTATTCATTACTATGTTCTATGATTTAAATCATTTCCTGTTATTTTATCGTTATTACAATTAAAAATACATAATCTTTTATTTCATCAACATGTTTTTTTACAACTCATAGTGTTTAGAAAAAACATAATGACGAGTGGCGAAACACAATAAACATTTATCATCGTATTTTACGTTCTATATTACTTTGTGTTATTTAGTCATTGATTTTCATGTATTAGATCAATTAGTTGTTATTTTATCATTATGTTTATTTGCTAGAAGCATACAATAATGTTGTTTCACCATTATATTTTTTATAGTGTTCAGAAAACAAAATAACAAACAAAAATACACGATTAATTACATTAAAGATATAATTACGAGCAGAAATCATATTAGCTAAAAACTATAAAAAAAATTATTATACTATATGAAATTTATTTTTATTACCAATGGGCTTGTGGTCGAATTGCATCAAGTTGTGTTGCATGATATACCTTCTCAAGAGGTTGAGTGTGTCATTTAGTCTCCGTTAACAATGATTTAATTGATTTATATATGTAAATTATGTATATTTGTACAAGTCATATTTTTCTTCATGGTTTTACCAATGAGAGAAAAAGATCTACACCAACATTTTCGATACTGTGACAAACCATGTGGGAGTTTATTTACATTCCCAGTTGCCATTTTAATAAATTATAGTAAGTTAAAACTTAAGTTTATTTTAATTAGTTTTTAATGTACGCGCGCTAGATGACCATACTTTTATCGAGGAAAGTTTGTTGTTTGTAAACTTTAATTATCAAGGGTATCGTTTCAAAATTTTGACAAGTATGCTGTCAGCTTTTAACTTATTAAATTAAAACATATTTCTTCAGTTAAATATTAAATAAATATTTGTTATAATAATAAAATAAAACATGATGTATCTTTGGACGGCTAGTTTCAAGGGTAACATATGGCTTAAACCGAAGTTTGAGGAATAACACCTTAAAAAGGACTGTTAATTATTTTACAACGTAGTTAATTTTCATCCTTTCTAGTTTAGCCACCATAGTTTTTTGTTTTGCATTTGAGGCACTCTTTTTGTACTCTTTATAAATAAGCGCCTGTTCTATTTTATGTGTTTAGGGAGAGAGAGATAGAGAAGGAGAGAGGAAAGCCGGAGATAACATCTTCGGTGCTCCTCAGCCTTTGCACTGCCATGGTTTGGTGGTCATCCAACTGTCCTAATTACCGCCAGGTCGGTGTTCCTCTCTAGACCCCAACACCAATTTCTCTTTACGAACCATCACTTGTGCTACATTCGCGCGTTTAGAGAGACAGAGAGAGTAGAGTATAAAATAAGGGTATTGTAGGAGAAAGAGTGAGTTTTCTGGTGTGTAAAGTGTGTAATACATATTTAGAAATTAATTTCATCAAACGTTCAAAAAATGGCCATTGGCAACGGCAAGGAGGCGAGGAACACGATGAGCTCCTATGCTCGTCACCCGCCTCATGGATTCATCTCGTCACACTAGGGCGGTTTACCCCGCGAGCTCGTGAACCTCGTTGGCCATCTTGTCTGGTGCTCCGCCTAACCTTATATAACTTGTACTGTAATAGCTAGAAGTTTTAGAGAATGAAATATACAAAAGTTTCTTCTGATTTTTAGGTGGGAATGTTATTCTTAACTCGACTACTCTTCACCATGTGCTATTGTTATCTTAAAATGAGTGATGACTTCTTACAGTTACACACTAAGCAATCAACTGTTGACAATCAAAGAATAGTTATCATCATTCTCATAAATTTCAAGATGATCAATCTAATCCAGCTACGAGCCTAATAAATAAATTTAATTCACGTTTCATTGAAATTCTAATCGCACCGAAGCTCTAATAACCCTACAGCAGTGTTCGTAGAGGTTCTCTCTCGGTTAAGGTGGTTATGACAGCCATTTGTAAGTCGTTTCCAGTGTTCTTGATGCAAGAGTAAGGTTGTAAAAACCATTGAAACCTGTTAGACAAGTTCTTGAGGCTGCAGTCTCTAGGACTAACCCTCCGACGATCAAATCAGATAGAATCAACCATAGACCTAATGTATGAGACTGTGTATACAAAAACGACATTGAACCACATAGTAAAACTTCGACATCAGTCCATGCTACAATATAATGTTCATTTAACAAGGTCAAGTAAAAAGGGAAGAAAAACCAAATATAATTATTAAAAAAAAAAAGAAGAAGCTGGCTTGCTACCTATGTTCTATAACATACAAATGACTTTGAGCAACATAGTAAAACTACATATGAAACAATACTTACTTTCATAACTAATCAATTCCAAACATTGACAAAAGGGTAAAAGCTTGAGTAACAAGTCACCTTTCTCATACATGTATAGCAAGATTCAATCCCGCACAAAACTTGCTCAGCAAGAATCACCACACCAACCCCTTTCGTCTTCTAAATATGTCAACGCTCATTCGAGACTTCTCAGGCTTGTTTGGTTTCTTTGTCTTTTCAAGTCTACTGTCTAAACTATTTCTAGAAATTTCTGGAAGTTCAGGCCGCAACTCAAATGTATCTGCAGTGTCAGTGGTTCCACTTTCAGATGGCTTCTTCCGATTCTCAACTTCTGCTGTCGGGTCTTTTGACCCGTTTGTTGCCCTTTTTGACTTTCCAAGTGACAAAACGAACTTTTTTAAGTGTCTTATGAATTCAGGATAGAACTCAAGGTTGCAATGGCCCCCACCGGTCAGCCACAATGGTTCGTATTTGTTCTTGCAAAGCTCCCATAGCTGTTTCCCATGGGAATGATCAACAACGTCGTCTGCTGTCCCCTGTATCAACACAACCCGTTACTTAGAATACACCTCGGGTTTCATTTTCATTTTCATTTTATAGAAAAACCGTAGTAATTGATCTTACATGAATGACAAGAACAGGGCAATTCACTAAACTGATCTTCTCGATATTCTGAAACCAACAAAAGCAAAGAAAGGGTAAATTACCTATTCAACAAGACAAGAAAATGAAACTTAAATATACTAGTATGACCTTGTAGATATCAAACCAATAGGTTCGTTTGACAGGATACAACACCCTTAGGCCCGAGAGGATTGGACTGTGCAGAACCACACCTCTTAAGTCAGGCACACGCGATGCAAGATCAATTGTAGGCCCACTACCAACAGACTGACCGTATAGAATCAACTGATCATCTTTAACACCGTATTTCTCCTTGAGGCATTTATATACAGCATCAACGTCTGCGTATGTATTACATTCTGATGGCTGTCATAAACAAAAGGAACCATAATTTTTCTTAAACACTGACCATGAAATATGTTTGGATAAAAACATAATGCGTATATCAAGTTCGATAGCTAACCTTTCCAGTTGATTGCCCGTAGCCTGAGTAGTCATAGCTGCGTATGATCAGAATCCCACAATCAGTTTCTTAAAATGTTATATTGACCTAAATTGATCACATTTACACAACACTCATATCTGCTTATCGCAACTCAAATCGCGTATCAAACAATCCAAACACTGGTTTGAAACCACCAGAAGGTCCTGGAAGCAACTAAGATTTTAGGGAATTCTACACTCTTTCTTGGAGAAAGCTTACATATTGACCTATAAACTTTCATAAACCCTGATTGAGCCAGATTAAAACTTTCTTCATCAAGAATCAACACTTGTACGGCAAGAGATTTAAGATCAAGTTACAAGCTTCTAATTGAAGTAAAAGCACAAACAAGATTTTCATATAAACCGTAATTGAACAAGATCAAAACTACCTAAATTAAGCAAAATCAAGCAAATTCTGAGATCAAAAACCGAACAATTTGCGAAAAGATTGAAGAAAACAATACCCAACAAGATTAACACGAAGACGAAGGCTCAATTCGACAAAAAGCTCGAACATCTGACCCAAATCTGCAGCATTACCATGGGAATACAGAAGAGTAGCAGAAGCTTTAGGGTGTTTAATATGCACAGTAACGATTTCATTCCCTCTTTTAGTTCGAAGCTTCAACACATCAACACCATCCCGCCGGGGAACCTCCGGAATAAAGAGTTGACCACCGGAAGACTCGTCGGATTCCACCGTGTAAGACGGCGGAGTAGGTGGGAAGAAGGCGAATTTAGCAGCGATCGACGACGTTACTCCCCCCATCAATCGTTCGATTCATACGTAAAGTCTCCAACTTTTTAATAATTTGTGCTTCAGGGGTTTGAAATTGGATATTCAGATCTCCTTTTTTGGGTGGATTGCAGTGATGATAATTGAAGGTGACGACAAAGGGTTGTGGGGAGACAGTGGTGAGCTGCGATGTGTCAATGATGATTTTGGTGGTGGGGGCGGCGCGTGGGTTTGGATCACCGGCGCGTGGAATATGAATGGTGGAATTTATTGTATTATTGGTTACCGTTGCTCCGAGTAGGAGAAAGAAGAAAGATACATTGGTATTTTGATACTAGATTCTCATCGCTTTATAAATTATAAGTAACAATTTTATTCATAGATCGATAAAAATATCGGTAACGTGTGTTTAGGTTTAATTTAGAAAAGTTTTCTTTTGAACTGTTTGATAATTTTGAATGTTTAAACGCTGAACAATAAGAAGTCTGAAGCATTAAATACTGAAGCATTAAGTACTGAAGGATTAAAATGTCTGGATTACTAATAGCTAGTATATTATTTAACTATTTAAATGTAAATATCTAATTAATTCAGATAAGAAGACTTAATCATTTATCATTAGACCTCTTAATCATTCGACATTAATATAATGTTTAACCATTCAGAGACAAATGTCTAACCCATTCAAATATTTATTCGTGAAATAAACAGTTTAAACCATTAAATATTGAATCATTCAAACATTTAAACCATTAAAAAGATGATTCATATGATCTCAAACAACCTCTTAGATAGGGCAAAAATATTTATTGTTACAATAAAGAAAAAGAAAATAATAAAAGAAGTTGTTTTTCTTTATGTGATTCTGAAATTGGGATCTTTTTTAACTAAATTTTATTACTATGAACTTTGTCTTGTATGTACCAAAGTTCAATCTTCCAAAATCAAAGCGTAAATATTGTCATATTAAAACACTTTCAAACTCAAAGCCAATTTACGTGTCTAAAAAAAGAGTATTATATATTCTAAAAAACTTATAAAATATTATATATGTACAATTAAAACTAAAAAGATCATATATATACCCAAATTAATTTTTTTTCTGGATGTTTATATTAAAGATCTCAATTAAATGACTTTTTATAACCTAAATTTTATTTTTATTGACATTCAAGCATCCCATCATTTTGTTTGAAGGCATCGATCAAAAACATTAAGGACCGATGTTGAATCACATTTTTTTACAATCATTTTCTGATTTAGTCGCAAATCCTTGGGTGAACGATTTGTTGTTGTTGTGCCCTCATGCTAGATGGCTAGATGCATTTTTGTTCCTAATAGGTTGGATTCCTTTTTGTTCCATCGAAAATCCAACCAATATGGGTTTTGTTTTATTCTGATATTTAGTTTTTTCTCCGGTGGTAATTAAATCTATATTTATTAATAAAATAATATTTTTAGTGACACATGTTATTTTGTTAGGTCTTTATTCCTTTAATTTTCGTCTAAAAATGTATCTATCTTTATTTCTAGGAATAACTCATTTGAATAAAATCAACTATTGTGATAAAAAAAATGAGTTTTTTCCTTAAAAAGTGTATATAGAATATTTATTTACCATAATAGGTGTTTAAGAAAGTATTTTTTTCTCACTATGATGCTATTGGTTAAATTTATTTCACTTTAAAATAATATTATTTAAAAAAGTGAAGTACAAACGTTAATAAAATTGTAAAACCATTTTGTTCATATGCCGTAATTAAGAACAGAACGTTTTTCTAAAACTTATTTTAGTTTTTTTTTAATTCACTCAAACTTAATTTTAAATCGTCTTTTCATATAAAAAGGTTGAATTTTTTTCACTATAATTTTGTTTCAATTTCACACAAAAGTAGGCACATTTATTTTTTTATTCTTCTTAAAATATGTATTTTGTTAAAAATGTTTTTAAGTAGCTAAAAAGATGTCATAAGAAAAAACTATTTTGAACAAAAAATGCATTCTTTAAAAATGTTTTATATAAATATCATGACGAAACAAAAAAAAAAATTAATGGATTATTTTTATTATATTTTACAACTACAAATGTAATCCTCAATTACCGATGACATGTATGTTGCTAATACACTTCCACAACTATTAGGGGAGAAGCGAGTCACACCGTCTCGTAAGCCACTCGGGACCGACTCGCTAAAAATCTAACTAAGCTTAGCTTAAATAAGCTCGAACTCATTTTATGACTCATTTAATTAATGGTTTTGAGCCCGAGTGTAACATCCGGTTTCTAAATCTAGACTTGTAATTATATTATAGTTATGATTAATTAACTAAGTTGAGTTTGTTTGATTGATTAAGTGTTCAGTCGCATGAGTTATATGCGAATGAACTTCAGTCGCACCCCTTACGTGCGATTGAGACGTAGTCGTACGAATAGTAGGCGCATGAGCTCCAGTCGCACGCTTCAGTCATACGAATGGCTCAGTCGTGCGACTGGGGGTAGGGCGGTTATGTGGCACATGTGAATAAGTAAGGCGGTGAAAGGAGATGAAAAGCAGATTTCTATCTGCATCTACTTCATTCCCCTGTTCTCTTTACACCCAAAACACCTCTGTTCTTGCCAATCGACTAGGCTAAACTCCGTTTTGGTAAGTTTTGAACATTAAGAATCAATCCAGAGGTGTTATAAGCTGTGTAAATGGTTGAATTTGATCCAACAACGTGTTTTAAATCATTGAATTGGTCTGGTTCATTTCTAAATTAAAATCCGGGAATTTGGATCCAAGTTTTTGTGTAGTTTTGATGAAATAATGATCCGAAACCATTGTAAACGATGTGTATATAATCTGCTTTGAATATGACATGATTTGGATGGTTAAAACTCAAATTTTGAGTAAGTTTGGATCAAAAACGTCAAGACCACAGCTGCTGATTCGTTTCAGGCGAATGGGCTCAATCGCATGCCTCAGTCGTACGAATGAGAGTTTAATCGTGCGACTGAGTGCGAATGGAGGTTCAGTTGTGCGATTGGGAACCCAGTCGCCTGGTTAGAAGGCCAAATGAAGACGAGTGAACACTGGGTACGAATGAGAGCACAATCGTGCGAATGAGTGGCTAGTCGTACGGCTAAAGGTTCATTCGCATGGTTCATCCGCATAGGTTCAGTCGCATGGGTGCTCATTCGCACAAGTGTTCAATCGCATGAAGGTCCTGTTTGAGAATAAGTTTACTGAATCAAGGTTTATTGCTTTAGATATACCTTGATTAGAGGAAGGACTAGTTACCTTGTGTACGTGGATTGTGTAGACGGTTGTGAGGAAGTTGATAAGGTGAGTTCTAAGCCCTTTTCAAATGTTTGGTTTTAACATTTGGGCTAGCACACATACAATGATAAATGAATTGAATGTTTTAGTACCAGAAATGTGATAGTGATGTTGATATGTTTCTAACAATTTGAAAAGCTGTTAGGGGGAAAAGTGGGGGTAATGAATGATTACCTGAACATTGTTAATCATTACGTGATGGTAATGATTTCAGTGGGGTCAGGTAGAGTGTAAAGGATGGTCATCTGAACATTGTTAATCATTATATGATTGTAATGATTCCAATGGGTCAGATGGGGGTAATGATTAATGAAAATATGTTAAAACTGGTGCTAAAAGAAAGAATGTGTGGGGTGTAAATGAATGTGATAATATTGGCAATAAGTAAAAGAAATGTTTTGAAATGGTAATGTGATGTAAATCTCAACAGGCCAGTTAGGGTAAGATGCCTGGGGGTATAAACTGTACAGTTTGATAGGAGTGATGACGATCACTCAGCTTTGTGAACATCTTGTGGTGACGACCCTAGATGATTAATTGGCACCCTACTGGATGAGAGATAGTAACTTCAGTTCTGGATGTGGGAAACTGGTAGTTGCTGGATGTGGGCAACCGACGTTTCTGGATGTGGGGAACTGGTAGTTGCTGGATGTGGGCAACCGACGTTTCTGGATGTGGGGAACTGGTAGTTGCTGGATGTGGGCAACCGACGTTTCTGGATGTAGGAAACTGGTAGTTGCTGGATGTGGGCAACCGACGTTTCTGGATGTGGGGAACTGGTAGTTGCTAGATGTGGGCAACCGACGTTCGGAGGGACAGGTCCGGTGGGACAAAGTAATGATAAAAGTTGAATTTATAATATTGCCAATATAAAGATGCTGTTAATGTTTTAATAAAAATTTAGAACTCACCAGTTTATCTAATGCTTTGAGTATGTTGTGTGTGCTAGGTAAGGAGGGATCCTCTGATAATAGAGGAAAGCAGGTATGAGCTGAACGAGGATGCTATCCCGGAGTAGTTGCTGGCATAGGATATAGGACCTGTTAATACTGTAAATAGGGCAATGTATAATTAAATACAATTATATGTAAAATGTTTTAAAAAGTCGGGTTAATATATAATGTTGTTTACGTCTTCCACTGTAAGTAGAAAGCTCTGATTTGTGTTTAAAATATTAATCCAACTGCGTGACGTGCCTCCGGTGCCCTGCCGGGTTTAGGGCGTCACACCGAGCTTCATATGTCGATATCGAGTCGGCTCTCGAGATGAAACTTTCGTTGTATGTAATGATGTTTATTTTTTCTTTAATGTATATACTTATATAAATGATTATTATTATATATCAGTTTATGTTTAAAACAGTTATATAATATATATATATATAACTTTAAAAAAATTACATAAACCATTTATTTTAATAAAATATCTTTTCTATATAAGAACACGTATTCTATAAATAGATGTTAAAAATACTGATGAAAGTGTATCAATATTTTTGTATGAGAAAACGTTATTGAAAAGTTTTTAAGAAAACCTTTATAAAAAAACTATAAAACATTTTTTAAAATAATAAGAGATACTAAATTAGTTTTTATTTCATTGAAACTTTCTCATTTTATTCTACTTAAATAATATTATTAAAAACAGACATACTTTATCCAATCATCTTATGAATAATAAAAATTTACTTTTTAGTAAAAAAGCATTTTGCTAGATATTTTTAAAAATACTCTTTTTGTTAAATTATTTTTCTATAGATGCAAGTTATAGTTGACTGTTTTCTCATCCAAGAACAAATTGACTGTATCACTATCAAATAGATAATATAATAATTTTTTAAAGTTTGTATTACACTAAAATTGTGAGTTAAAATGTGTTGAATTCTTGCTTATTCAAACAAATAATTAAAGGTTTTTTAATTCACTCGTACTATGCAAATGAGAAAAAACCTCACACGCATCTTCTATTTCGAAATGATTTTATATATTTTATCAAATCAAGGGTCTCAAATAATCAATTCAGGGTTTTGATTCCCCAAATCACGATATCTATTTTCAAATGGAAAGATGAACCATTTCATATCATTTTTAATTTACAAGCATATCATGGTTTCAATTTACCCTAAATCACATTATGCTTCAAGTTCAACTCACTGATCCTTTTACACCTTTATTACTCTATTTAATATCATTTCCACCCCAACTTTTAAATCATAATAGCTCTTCTGCAAAGTCTCAATTCAATGTTCATATATACAAATCTCGATTGTAACAGTAGTAGTGGTACGTACGTTTAAAGGATTTGATTTTGATTTCAAGATAAACTTTAGTATTTTGACCTTTTAACATCAATTTGACTAATTTATATTTTTGTTTATGAAAGTATGAAACTTTGATTTAGTTTTAATTGATATAAGCATTAAATTGGCTAATGTTTTTGGTAGACAAAAAGAGAAATTGCATAAATGGTCCATATGGTTTAATCAAATTGCATGTTTGGTCCCTAAACTTTAAAAATCACAAAGATAGTCCAAACTTTTATGTAACATTGCATGTTTGGTCCCTGGCATCGATTCAAACTCTATGTTGTATATCTCGAGTTACAAGTAGATATAAATTAAAATTATTAATGTAGACAATGATGGTAAAATTACGAACAAAACCATTAAATTTTGTATACAAAGAACTTTTTGAATGTTTATAGATGTTCTCATGTTTAATATAATTTGTTTATTAACTAAAGTTCTTATTTATAAGTTTATTTTATTTTATATTATATATTATTTAAATTTATAAGCATTGATAAAGAAAAAACTAATAATATTAAATAGAGTTAATTTCAATTTTGCTCCCTAAGGTTTGACTAAAGTAACCATTTTCCTTCAAAAGATTAAAATCATCAATTTACCTCCAAAAGTTTCATATGTTGTTTTAATTTCACTCCAAAAGTTTCATTAATTTGTATAAGTTTGAAACAACTAATGAGACATTTTGACTGAAATCAAAACAGCTTATAAAACTTTTGAAGGTAAATTGATATTTAAAATCTTTTGAAGAAAAATGGTTAGTTTTACAAATCTCAAGGAGCAAAATCGAACTTAACTCTATTAAATATAGATGATTTTAAAAAATTAAACATAAAAATCGATATACAAAGTATTAATAATAATATTATAACTCACGAACCTTTTTAATCAAAATTTTTTTTAATCATTGAACCCGTGTATTACACGGGTCTTTAGTCTAGTGTATTGATAAATAAATTTGAAGGTTCTACAATAGTAACTAAAATTGGACCCCCGCTTGTTGTCGCGGAGTCTTCTTGCAACATCTTAATAACCATATTAATATAAAAAAGTAAGAAATCATAATCATGTTTTAAGTATTGAAACATAAGTGTACTTTGAAGCCATATATTGGCATTATAGTTTGATTAAATATATAGGTAATCTACTTGACATCCTAACCGACTGACCGTTGAAAGGAAAACATATATACCAACTTTTTCAAATTTATAAAGTAAGTAGTTGTTTGTGCAACGAATAGAAGACTCCGCGGCAACGAATAGAAGTCTTTTGCAATTGAAAGCAGCGATTTCAAGCCTTGTGGAACTGAATTAGTGAACTGAAGGCAGTGAACTGAAGGCTCCTCTATGCAACTGAAGCAGCGAATTAAATACGGCTGTCAATTTGGTGAACAACTTAAGCAACTGTTGGCTCCATTTACAGATCCCTCAACCTATATTTATGTTCGCAGATGCGACTCCAGACTACCCAGATGCGAGTGGGACTTGATTTTCTTAGGTAACAATACGAATTATGCTCCTCTCATCTGTCATTTGAGTTTAGTCTTTCTGAATTTTGTCATTGTGAATCAGGGCTGCACAATTTGGGTTGATCCAGTACACAGTTACCACAGGCTTTCTCCTTTCTCAGGTACCATTTCTGTAAGGGTATTTGTATTTCTGATGATACACATGGTTAGATTAAAGTTGCAATATTTCTTGACACAAATGTGAACTAAGTTTAAAATTAAAGATTGTTTAACATCATGTTTTCGCGTAAATCAGATCAAAATACATTTGATTGTTGTCATACTGTTGCTAAGTTAACATGTCGGTTCTCATGGATATGGATATGCCACTTACATCAAACATGTTCCCTGTTTTGCATATACTTTTAAAAGCTCTTTTAAAATCCTGATTATAATATACTAATTGGATGCTTTTTTGGTGTACAAAACACACATAAATTTAAATATAAATGAATATTTATATTAATGGTCAAATGTCTCTTCTAACAAATATGATTTAGGTAAAATATGTTATATATTTGAATCTCGTATCTTGCAATCCTTCAGCATAATTGTTAATCTTAATCTTGGTTAACGTAGAGCAGTCTTAGTCAATCTTGATGATTCATAGTTAATATGATTGTTGTGTGTGCGCGAAACAACTTAATCAAACATGAACAGTCGTAGCTAATCATAGTTGATCTTAGTTAAACTAGATCAATCTTAGTTAATCTTGGTGAATCATAGTTAATATGATTTTTGTGTGTATGCCAAACTTGGTTAAATTTGGTTAATGAGAGTCGTACAAGTAATGGGTTGATCTATGTTTGGAAGTGGATGGCTTTTGTATTTGTAATTCAAATGGGTCATTATGGGTAATTATTATTACACAACAAAAATTCAAACTTAATTAGTCACATATAAAAACACCTTTCCTTCTAATTTCATATGGATATTTGGCTTGAAGATGATCAAAATCACAAGTAGTCAGTGTGGTATTTTCTTATGTAATTAGCTCTATATTTACAACATTTGCATATGGTAGTAAGTATGCTTGATTTGGTACATATTCTACTAAATCAAGCACCGTTGGAAAGAACATGCAGTTTAACACCTAATGGCTATTGATTAGAGTTCTAGCACAAGCAAATTTGGTTAAAGTAACAACCAAGAAAGATATAATCTACATATTGATTAACATTTGTTGTTCAATGCTGTATGAGGATAAACAATCCATTTTAATTTAAAGAAAATTTTGCAAACTAAGCATTTGGAGTAGTAACCACAGACATAATGTGATGTTAAATGTGCAAAAAACAAATCATCTCAACCATACTAAAACAATATAAGATAAAATAGCTAGAACTTGAAAATTGGATGCTAATACAACTGAGTTTCATTTGAATGGAATAAAGATACTTGAGTTTCTTACTTCTTTTAGTTGCTTAATATACCCTACCGTGAAAGAAGTGTTGTATCCCCAATGGGTTTTAGTTATTGTGCATGTTAAACAATAAAAAGAACACGAAATATCCTAGAGTTCATGTGTGGCTTGTATGGATAGATGATCTTGGTATTGAGTGAAAGTTAAAGAAATCAAGATAGTTATTTATGTTATTATTATGTGAGCTAAAAATGATTGAATGCTTACAATTTAGTTCATATGTTTTACGAGAAGGACCAAAATATTGCTGCTAAGTTAACTACATCAATGTTTAACTCACTTAAGGAGGTAGTTCAGTTAATTTGTTTTTTATGTAGCGAAATGAACGTGTGGGAGTGGTTGAGTAATCACCAAATCAGGTTTGAGTCCAAATATGTTTTTTGGTACATGTCAAGTTTGGATGACCTTTAAGATTTTGTGGCCAAATTTTCCTCTAAGAGCATTCACAACCCGTTCCTCATACATACATGAGTGTGTGTCTTATATTCTGAGGGACGGTTATGAGTGATTGTGAGTGAAAGATATAGAAAATTTATGGGGATTGTACCGTGTGTTCTCATATTTAGAGAAACACGATACAACCATCATTAATTTTTAAATATTTTTGAGGGTGGTTGTGAGTGGATGAGAGAGAAAATGTAATGATAAAAGTATGAAAAAATATTATTTAATTAAAAAATTAGTGATTTTTAATGTAATTATAAGTATAAGGATAGAAGATGGATTGTAAGCGTTGTAACATCTGTTTAGCACCAGCTAATTCGTACATGTATGACAATATTGTTTTTAGTTACATATGTTCTTACATAGGAATAATTAAATCATGAAAGGTGGTCAAGTTGGATATGATAAAAGTGTTCAAGTTTTGAGGTTTAATTTTTAGCAAAGAATGCAACCACATTCTAAATTAAAAAAAGGAAGCTCGATACTCTAAATCATTTTTTTTTTAAAAACATGTTATCTTAATTTCAATTGATATTTTATGGCTTATATTTCTTATTCGTGTGATGTGATTGTTATATTTAATTTACTATATTTATGATTGGTATTTTATTATTTGTGTTTTTGTTATTATTTAGTTGAGATTTGTAAGACTTATTACATATATAGGCCACACCGATGCGACGAGTAAGAAAACCAATATAGGCATTGTACAATATATTATTAGTGGATGTGTAAACTAACTGGAAACGAGTACCGCGTTGTAAGTTGTCATTGCGCCGTATCGCGCGGGTTTCTTACTAGTATTTAATAATCATTACAATAAATCTCTTACTAATAAATAAAAATGAATTCGGACACTTGTCACCATTATAGGTCATCTAATAATTGGTTTTCCCGCTTCTCTCTCCCCTTAATTATAATTATTAATTTATTAATGCTATAATAGTTATTTATTAATTAATAACTATCCATAATTAAAATCTCAAATATGTTAACTTCAAATTTTCAAATATCAAATACATGAGTTTATTCAATCCGTATAATATATAATATTTAAGACATTACTTTTTATATTATAAAGCATGTAACAACAAATTTATTTAGTCCGTGTATCACACGGGATTGTAACCTAGTATAAACTATATGTGCAGTCAAATATCTACTTCTATCATCCGCGCATATATTTACATAGTTCAAATTTTCAGCTACTATTTTTTTTCAATGATCATCTACTTCTCCTGCTTGTAGTTTTTGCATCTTCTCTTTACTCATGTATTTATGTACTTACCAACAAAAAAATATATATAAACAGAAAGAAAAGAAAAAACTTGAAATGTTATCAGTATGTTTAACTGAAATCTTATCCATCATATATCTTTTTAGAAAAAGGTCTCTACCCATTAGTGGGTGTTTGGGATTGCTTTTTTTCACCCTACTTTTAACTTATTAACTTTTGAAAAGTTAATAAGTTAAAAATAGTGTTTGGGTATAAGAAAAAGACTTTTAAAATGACTTTTGAAATAGGTTAAAAAGGAGAATTTGAGAAGTTAGTGTGGAGTAACTTCTCAAACTCCTTTTAACTTTTCACCAGATCAATGACATTAATACCCTCGTTCCTTTTCACCTGATGTCTTCCATCGCTGCCCTCTTCCCCTCGCCATTTAATACCCTCTCCTACCCATCGCTATGCTCATCGCCAGCTGCGCCTTCCCGATCGATGCCTTCCCATCACTGCCTTCCCATCGCAAGCGCCAGCTGCGCCTTCCCTATCTGCTTCCCTTCCTATCTTCCTAGAACCCTACCCTATCGCAACCTACGGTTCTGCTCTTCCCATCGCTGCCTTCGGGTCGCCGCCATGACTCCACCTCCAACGCCAGCCCCTGCCACCGTACGCCCTATCATCGTCATTAATCCCTTCCTCCAACCTCGCTATAACTCCCTTTACCTATCGATCAATCACCCACTTCGTTGTTATATATCGATTAGCAGCATCAATGGTTGGTAAAACTCACAATAGTTGGTAAACTCATCCGGTGGAAGAAGAAATGCTCGATTTCTATAGAATTTGAAACAAAATATAGATACCATACTTCAAATTTTGCAGCTTAATGTACTGATTATCAACTATCAGGTATGTATTTTTATTGAAGGTAATTGTTGCTGTTGTTTTTCACAACATTTGTTGTTTGGATTTATTTAGTAGTTGTTGTTGTTAGTGATTTTTGATTTCATCCATTGCTAGTTATTTAGTAGTTGTTGATTCTTCTATATTTGATTTCATCCACTGCTAGCTGTTGTTGTTGATTTGGTTGTTTTCACTTCTTTGGTTGCAACATTGAATGGTGATACATCCACTGCAAATGATTTAGTAGTTGTTGATTCTTCTATATTTGATTACAATCCTAGAGAAGGTGGTACTGCAAATGACATTAATGAAGAACTTCCGGCTACAAATCGTTCGGATCATGATGTTACATATATGGCAGCAATAATAGATATAATTACGCAAGATTTGATGGAATCACGGAGATGAATGTAGTATCACATTAGCTTCATAACATTGTGCAATGTTGGTGTTATTTTAACAATCTCATGGAGATGAATGTAGTATGCTATTATTTTTTATAAATCATGTAAACGAATCTTATTTTATATGTCTTATTCTTTTTCATTTTGCAAGGCGGAAATAGAAAACAACGTAAAATAAGCAATCCCAAACATTATTTAGAAAACAGCTTATTGACTTTTAACAGAATGTCTTTTTTAGTCATTTTACATTAAAAAGCTAAACCAAACACTTTTCAGAAAACAACTTATTGACTTTTCAGTTTATAAGCTAATCCAAATAATTTTTTTAAAAACTATTTCTCAAAAGTTAAAAGTCAATAAATCTTTTTTCTCGAAAGTCCTTTTTAACAAAATAAGCAATCCCAAACATGCCCTTACTCCTCTCCATAACCACAACTCCAACTTATCTTCTTCTTCTTCTCCATCGAAAAACCAACAACCACCTTAGCCCACCGCGATCTGCAATCCCATCTTTTCTAATGTTACAATGGTGCTTAAGACCACAAAATCTACATCTATGTTTCGATCTGCCCTGGCCTTCCATCACCGCATATCTATGTTTGTTTTGACATGTTGTGTTCTCTAGTCCTTACGAAGACCTCTGATGGTGAGATGAAGCCTTCTGCCGCCGCTAACCACCCCCAATCTAGTCAATCAGGGGCGGAGTTTGAACATTTTTGTAGGGGTTCGAGGGCAAAATTAAATTTTCTTTGGGGGGGGGGAAGAACTTGAGTTTTATATAAAAATTTATATTACCGGGGCAAAAATTTACACTATAAGACTAAAGTGGTTAAAATATGAATTACACAAACACTACTTGACAAACCCACATGAAGGATTAATAATATATATAATAATTGGTGGTTTAGAGTAATAATATTTTGAAGGTTTTACAATGAATGTGTATTGGTTTAAATAAGGGCAAACTTATCATTTTTTGGATAGTTTTTAATAATTTGATGTTTTAGCTTTTTAAGGATATAATATGATATTTTAAGTTTTGAGCGGATACATACGTATACGATATTTTTTAAGTTTTTAAATGTATATATGAAATTGATACTAAAAAAATTGAGTTTGTAGGCTTTGGACGTGAGGGGTCAAAGCCTATATGATCATATCAGGTACACAGTCATTATTTATATTATTTAATTAAAAATTATTATTTTTTAAAACTATCTATACATTTTGATTATTATCTAAAAATATTTCACATCTCATTTTCTATTTTCATTCTTTAACTAAAACTAGATTTTTTACCCCGCGCGTTGCGCGGGGTCTTTCGTCATGATCCGAAATATCAAAACGCAAATGTCAAACAAAATGTAACAGTTACCATTCCAATGTAAAATCCTAAAGCGTGTAGAAAGGTAAAACAAACCCGCCGCTACGACTCTCACTCCATCGATAACCTTAACGGCTACTTCATCGTAATTCATAAAAGTGATAAAATAATTTTATCGAACGTATAACAACTCAAAATGTACATCAAAATAAGCAAGTGCGGGAAAGAAGGCGACATGATAAAGCATAGATTACATTCGCTCTAATATATTTCATAGCAAAATTTACATCAAAACATAGAGTAACTTGAATTTATACCAACGATATAAAATTATAATATTTGACCCAACTCGTTCAAAACAAAATTTACACATTAAAATAAACACGTAATATTATATAATAAAGTTTTTTAAGATAGATATAATTTGAACTACTACTATTATTATATGATAAACTAAAATAGTTGCCGCGTCTATGCAAGTTTTAAGTAACCCGAAACCAAAATCAAAATGAATGTTCAAAACCAAAAAGTCAGCAAAATACACTAAGTAAAACACATCAAAACCTCAAATCCATAACACACCAGAACATACAGAACTAAAAACTAAATCAAAGCCCAACACCATACACAAAACAGACGAACATCAAAATCGCAAGAATACGCATAGTCCAAAATAGAAAACCGACAACAACCCATAAAAAAACCACACCCCAAACCTCAAACCCACATCCAAAACAAACCTATAAAGTTGCGGCGGCGTCGTATGTGATGCGATGTAGTATAAAATACAATCAATCCAAATCGTTTTTGTAATGTTTCTCTCTCTAACCCTCTCTCTCTACTGTAAATCAAATGAACAGATCATCCCCTTAAAAGAAAAGAAATTGTGGGCCTAAGTAAACACCCACAAACATTTGTGGCAGAAATGGAAAGCGAAAAAAGTATACTGATCCCACCGACATCTTGTAACACAAAAAAAAAGAGAAACAAAGAACTTATGGCGGCGCAGATATCCGAAGACGACATGCCAAGCGGGTTCGCCGGAAACAGCAAGCCAAGCAACCATCGCCCTCCTCTGCCGGAAGCAGAACCGCAACCGGCCGAACTTGTGGCGGCGCAGATGTCTGAAGACGACAGGCCAAGCGGCGTCGCCGTAAACGGCAAGCCAAGCGACCATCGCCCTCCGCCGGAAACAGAACTGCAACCGACCAAACTTGTGGCGGCCCAGATGTCCGAAGACGACAGGCCATGCGGCGTCGCCGAATCAAATGAACAGATCATCCCCTTAAAAGAAAAGAAATGATGGGCCTAAGTAAACACCCACAAACATTTATGGCAGAAATGGAAAGCGAAAAAAGTATACTAATCCCACCGACATCTTGTAACACCAAAAAAAAAGAGAAACAAAGAACTTTTTGCGGCGCAGATGTCCGAAGACGACAGGCCAAGCGGCGTCGCCGGAAACGGCAAGCCAAGCAACCATCGCCCTCCTGCGCCGGAAGCAGAACCGCAACCGGCCGAACTTGTGGCGGCGCAGATGTCCGAAGACGATAGGCCAAGCGGCGTCGACGTAAACGGCAAGCCAAGCGGCCATCGCCCTCCGCCGGAAACAGAACCGCAACTGGCCAAACTTGTGGCGGCGCAGATGTCCGAAGACGACAGGCCATGCGGCGTCGCCGGAAACGGCAAGCCAAGCGGCCATCGCCCTCTTCCGCCGGAAGCAGAACCGCAACCGACCGCAAAAAAAAAACCCATATAAAAGGCTTTAAATAGAATAGTAATTCTTTAAATGAAAAGAAAAAAAAACACATCACCCACATAAGTCTTTAATTATATATAATTACTAGTCTTCAAATTTACTTTGGTGTGATTGGTGGACTATTAAAGAGATTGAAATGGACTTGCTTCATCCATAGTTGATTAAAACTGTCATTTTACTGTAGTGATTTCACATTTTTGGTTTAACATTTACGAGTAAATAACTTTAACCCTACAAAAATGGTCGAGAGTCTTCTTATATCACACATCATGTTTCCACAAGATCCGACACATCAATATAAGAAAATGAAAGAAAGAAAAGAAAACAACAAAAGAAAAATATATAAAATAATAAACAAATTATCAAGGGACACATTTAAAATAGGACATTTAACTCCATAAATCATTAACATGATCCTCGTAACTAATGATAAATAAAAACGATTTAACTAGTTATTGTATCGTGACTATAATGCATGGTCAAGTCAAATTATGGTTTAGTGAATCCTCAAGAAACCTTGCAGTTGGGAGTGTTTAGAATGAAATTTGAAACGAGCATGTAAGTAAAACGAGAAATTTCCAAGTATAACACTACAAGGAAGAAGACATTTAGCGGCGACATATGTCGCCGCTAATACCCCTAAGTGTCGCCGCTATTACTATTAGCGGCGACTTGTCGCCGCTAATAAGTCGCCACTAAAAGTTCGTCGCTATTGACCAAAGAGTCGCCGCTAATAAGTCGCCGCTAAAAGTGTCGCCGCTATTGACAAAAAAACCGCCGCTAATAATTGTCGCCACCTAATGGTATTTTTCGACTATTAGCGGCGACATATGTCGCCGCTAATAGTCTTTTTTTTAATTTTTTTTGTTTTTTTTTTTTGGAAATCCTGTTTTCCAGCCAAAATAAACCTATGTTTATCAAATCTAGATTACACTACACAATATCATAAAATTATACATAAACTACAATCTAGATTACGTACAAAATATCATCCAATCATACATAGATAATTAAGTCATGTTTAAAAGCTTAAAATGTAGATTACGCAATGTCATACAATAATAAGCATGCTATTCATCCCCCTCGTCTGAATCCTCTTCTTCGACTTGATTTGGAGCCTTTTGCGAAGCAATTAATTGCGTCATTTGTGACATAAATTGCGCGTTTTGAAATAGACTTGAAATTTGCTCCTACAAAAACAAAATATACATTTATATCTTGGCTAAGTATATGAAGTGTCAATTAATGATGTTAAACAAACACACTTATGATGAACTTAACACATCCAAGTCATAATAACCTAAAACAACTATGATGAACTTAACACATCCAAGTTTAACTCATTTTGACCCGTTTTAACTCAAATCTTGTTGTTTTCACCCATTTTGACCCGTTTAAGCTAAACTTAGATAATTAAAGTCTATTTTAGCAATAAAAAGTCATAAAAAACCAAAATGAACTATGATCAACTTAACACATCCAAGTTTAACTCATTTTGACCCGTTTTAACTCAAATCATGTTGTTTTCACCCATTTTGACCCGTTTAAGCTAAACTTAGATAATTAAAGTCTATTTTAGGGATAAAAAGTCATAATAAACCTAAGTGAACTATGATGAATTTAACACATCCAAGTTTAACTCATTTTGACCCGTTTTAACTCAAATCATGTTGTTTTCACCCATTTTGACCCGTTTAAGCTAAACTTAGATAATTAAAGTCTATTTTAGGGATAAAAAGTCATAATAAACCAAAATGAACTATGATGAACTTAACACATCCAAGTTTAACTCATTTTGACCCGTTTTAACTCAAATCATGTTGTTTTCACCCATTTTGACCCGTTTAAGCTAAACTTAGATAATTAAAGTCTATTTTAGGGATAAAAAGTCATAATAACCTAAAACAACTATGATAAACTTAACACATCCAAGTTTAACTCATTTTGACCCGTTTTAACTCAAATCATGTTGTTTTCACCCATTTTGACCCGTTTAAGCTAAACTTAGATAATTAAAGTCTATTTTAGCAATAAAAAGTCATAAAAAACCAAAGTGAACTATGATGAATTTAACACATCCAAGTTTAACTCATTTTGACCCGTTTTAACTCAAATCATGTTGTTTTCACCCATTTTGACCCGTTTAAGCTAAACTTAGATAATTAAAGTCTATTTTAGCAATAAAAAGTCATAAAAAACCAAAATGAACTATGATCAACTTAACACATCCAAGTTTAACTCATTTTGACCCGTTTTAACTCAAATCATGTTGTTTTCACCCATTTTGACCCGTTTAAGCTAAACTTAGATAATTAAAGTCTATTTTAGGGATAAAAAGTCATAATAAACCTAAGTGAACTATGATGAATTTAACACATCCAAGTTTAACTCATTTTGACCCGTTTTAACTCAAATCATGTTGTTTTCACCCATTTTGACCCGTTTAAGCTAAACTTAGATAATTAAAGTCTATTTTAGCAATAAAAAGTCATAAAAAACCAAAATGAACTATGATGAACTTAACACATCCAAGTTTAACTCATTTTGACCCGTTTTAACTCAAATCATGTTGTTTTCACCCATTTTGACCCGTTTAAGCTAAACTTAGATAATTAAAGTCTATTTTAGGGATAAAAAGTCATAATAAACCTAAGTGAACTATGATGAACTTAACACATCCAACTATGATGCACTTACCTGTGTAAACGACTGAGGAGTTTGTTCATGATCATGAACAAAAGAACTCGTCCCTGCAGATGAAAATGGTTTACGCCCAATCCCCCGAATATGTCCACGCCGTTGTCCCAACACCGACTCAAAGATATCGACTTCATTCAGCGTTGATGATCCACTTTCTTGATTTTGGGTTTGACTTAGCTCATCAAACCTTTCCTTTAATTGGTTCTGTATTAATTAACAAAAATATATTAACATATTTATACATACATAAATATATATTTAAAAATTATACTTTTAAGAAATACTTACATATTGTTGCTCTGCTACCTCGCTATCAAATGTCCCATCTTTACCAGTATGAGCATCATGAAACGTTTCAAGTCTGCTTTTATTCTGTTTTTAAAAAGTATATTATATATTAAAAAATGCTAATATATAATACACAAATATATAAATTTAAATCATTACCTGCTTATAACAATAACTACTATATGAAGCAGTCCCCCCACGGTTTGTATATATTTGTTGTTGACGATTTGATTTGTTTGAACTTGACACATTCCTATATGCGTCACTCATAAAATAGTCAACGGTTTTGTTCCAATTATCATGATTCATTCCTGTTGGAGGATTGACCCTTGCTTGTTCTACATTATCGTAGCCTCCAACCCGATCAAAATGTTTTTTTGCCACATTTTTTCGATCTCTAAATCGTTTGAGAAACACCGCACGGATTCCACCCTCTATCTGTGCGCGCTCACGATCTCGCAATATCTCATCAAAGTCAAAGCGTCGCTACATTTAAGTTCAACAAAATAAAAGTTATTTATGTAAAAATGAATAACAAACATATAACTTATAAAATTTTACCGCCATATGCTCTTCCAAAGCATTCTTCTGAGCATCGGAAAGATTTTCATACGAACGAACATTAAAAGGTAAATTAGCTTCCATGTATATCCCCACCTCGCGAACAAACATATCATTAAGTTCGCCAACGGGGGTATACGTGGCAGCTCTATCAAAGGGTAGAGATAAAGGTCCTCCCTTTTTAGCTAGCTCTTGCTGCAATTTCTTATTTTTCGCCTTGCCTCTTGTTTTACGAGAAGGCGTGCCTGTAATCAGATTAAAAAATCATTGATTGCATCATATATTAATAATAATTGAATAAACATAGTATATAAATTAATTATAATAACCATTACCGTCTAACGCGTGACTCCCATGAGTGTCAAATGGAGGAAGTGGTGGATCCCCCGCGCCATCACCTCCGTGACTCATCACATCAGCCATAAGGTATACGAGAACAATCCACAATGAAAACATGTCTTGAAATATAAGATTTAGAACATAATGTTAAAATAAGAAGAAAGTTTTGTAGTACAACATGAAATACAAACAAAGGTTTAAATAAATAAATACATATACAAATCCTAACAAATGTTTCAATCAGAGTCACCCTCATATACTTCAGTATCTTCGTCAGACTCTTCGGTGTCATAATCAGAATCGTCCTCATCATAATCATCCTCGTCTTCAAACACCTCTTCAGCGGTAACAGTTGGCGGATTAACTTCACTTGGAGTCTCGTCTTCGGTGACATGAGTAGGTATGTTATGAAAGTATTGTGTGAAGTCAATGAAAAGTATGCTATTAGATGAAGAGTGGTTGTGAACAACGTCAAGATCTTCTGTCAAGTCATTGTCAACATTTTGAATGTTCTCCATGACACCATCATTGATTGTAGGGCGATCCCAAATTTTTCGATGATTAACATTCTCGACGACCCACCGGTGATTATTGTTTTGATTTCTTCGAGAAGGTTCTCGGATGTAGAACACTTGTTTAGCTTGAGAGGCAAATATGAGTTGATCGTCTTTGTCCCATTCACGTTCTGTGTTGATACTAATGATATTATTGTCGTATGAAACGCCCCTTCGAGTATCAAACCATTTGCAACGAAATAGGACAGTTGAATACCCATTTGCATAATGTAATTCAATAATCTCCTCAAGTTGCCCATAATATTTCTCACCATTCTCTCCCTCCACTAAAACACCGGAGTTTTGCGTTGTGCGTTGCGCGTCACGATCAACTACCATAAACCTAACACCGTTGACTATGCAAGCAGTATAACTATAGGCATTTACATCCGCACCCATTGAAAGAGCATACAACTCTGAATGAAATTTTGGAGAATTTTGTATTTTCATCGAATAAACCTAAGAAAATATTGACTAACACGTGTTATATATGGAATACCTAACAAATATATAGTAACACGTGTTAGATATAGATTACCTTCTCGAGGAACCATGATGGAAATTGATTTTAATATCCTCATGTGGACATACAGATTTAAATTCACTACAATATTGATAAAAATATACAATAAGTGACAATGAAATATATTTAATTAATGATGCAAAGTTAAAGATAGGAAACTTTACTTCATATAATCTCTGACTTCTTGACAGCTATCGAGCACAAACCATTCTAACTTAAGCTTTTCACTTGGAGAAAGGTATTTCATCTTTGTTGCACTAGCCGGACGACATTTAGACTCAAATGCATACACGTTTCTTTTTTGGATAATGACATCCTCGTTTCTGTCAGGGCGATTAAACTGAGTCTCAACATCTCGAAGGTATCTCGAACAAAATGATAGAGCTTCTTCAGCAACATAACCTTCAGCTATACAACCTTCCGGCCTTGCTTTGTTTCTGACATAATTTTTTAGTTTTTTCATATATCTTTCAAACGGATACATCCATCTCATACATACAGGACCACCACGAATCGCTTCATCAGGTAAATGCAAACTAAATGAACCATAATGTCAAAAAACGCCGGAGGATAGATCAACTCTAACTTGCACAATATTATAAGAATGGCATCCTTAGCTTTCTTCATATCCTCGACCAATAGTGTTCTTGAGCAGAGTTGCTTAAAAAACGTACAAAGATCAACTATTGGTGTATAAGTATCTTTGGTCAAAAAGCATCTAACCCCAATCAGTATTAAACGCTGCATGAGAATATGACAGTCATGAGATTTCAACCCAGTAATATTAGTATTGTTATCTACCACTCTCTTCCTGATATTAGATCCGAACCCATCAGGCAATTTAACATCCTTTATAAACTCACAAAATAACTTTCGATCACTGATCTTCAATGAGTATTTTGGATGTGGACTATACCACTTGCCATTCTTTTTCTCCAACCACTGCCTACTTCGAATATTTAGATTTTTCAGGTCAACACGTGCATTTGGCGTATCTTTGCTCTTTTCATTCATTAGAAGAGTACCCAACAAACTGTCACACACATTTTTTTCGATATGCATCACATCTAGGTTATGTTTTAGCTGCAGAGAAGACCAATACTCAAGTTCAAAAAATATGCTTCGTTTTGACCAGTTCAACTCAAACTCCTCCCGCTTTGATTTTACACCTCCAAAATCGGGATGTTTACCCGGCAAACGATGGCGTAGACGACTAATTTGTGCTTCTATGTCTGTATCATTAAACTGTTTCGGAGGGGCTCTGATCTCGGGTTCTCCGTTAAATTCTAAACTTGTTCTCCACTCATGGTTAGCATCTAAGAATCGCCGATGACCAACATATACAACTTTATTTGTAACACGCATAGAAGGAGTGTCTTCGTTACATGTCGGGCATGCTTTGTAACCCTGCCCGCTCCAACCAGATAAACTACTATGAGCTGGAAAGTCGTTTATAGTCCATAACAACGCCGCTTTCATTGTAAAGAACGTGTTTGTCGCCGCGTCTTTAGTACGTACGCCTGACACCCACAACTGCTTAAGCTCATCCACCAACGGCCTAAGAAACACATCCATGTCTTTCCCCGGTGATTTAGGACCAGGAATCAACAATGACAACATAAATGATGACTCTTTCATGCATAACCATGGAGGCAGATTGTATGTGGTGAGTACAACCGGCCACGTGCTATGAGCCGAACTCATGTTACCAAATGGATTAAAACCGTCGGCTGCAAGCCCTAGGCGAACGTTTCGCGGTTCCCTTGAGAAGGTCGGGTACTTTATGTCAAAATCTTTCCATGAGGTACCATCAACAGGATGTCGCATCGTACCCTCTTCTGATCGTCCGGTACTATGCCAAATCATATCTTTTGCCGTGTGCCTTGAAGAATACAATCGTCGTATGTAACACCCGCAATTTTGATTAGACAAAGGGAAATAATAAGAAGAAAAGAAAAGAAAGAATTTTGGAGGAAAAGGAAAAGAAAGAGTAAGTAGAAGGGGGTTTTGTGTAAAAGTACAAAGAAAAGAGAAATATCTGATATACATAGGGATGGCTGCCCATTTTCTTTTTTTTTCTCACAACCCCAAATCTTCGAAGTGTTCTAGAGAGAGAAAGAGCAGACCACGGGAATTTGAAGGAAGAACAAGAAGAAGAAGAGGGCGGATTCGAGGTACAAGGTCTCACGACGACGGGTTTCGAAGACGCCATACCCAGCAACACAATGTGAGTTCTAAGACCCCTTCTTTTAAGCATTTTTGAACGATTTTGGGGCTGGAGCACATAGTGAAACTGTTTTCGAGCCATGGGCTCTCAATGTGTGTATATACGTATGAGTATGAGAGTGTATAAGGTCCGATTAGACTGCTATGCTCACGATAGGTACGATTTCTAAGACAAGTAGACAGATTTCAGCAGGTAGACCGAACGGGTACTGCTGAGGTATGTTTTAGAAGTTATTTTTATGATACGCATGATGTTTAGTTGATTCTAAGTAACTGATGTGGTAAAACCGTGCTAATGTATGTTGAGATGATGTATGGATTGTAGAAATGGAACAGGTTAAGTTGCAGGTTGCCTTACTCAACCGCATTGTCCAAATGCGGACTGCCGAAGCAAATGTGGTTGTGGTCAACCGCATTAACTAATGCGGATGACCAGGGAAAGTGCGGTTAAGGCATCAGGCAACCGCATTGACTAATGCGGATGACCAAGCAAATGCGGTCAAGGCCCTTCCTTCATCCGCATTAACCCAATACGGGTACACTCGATATGCAGTTAAGGCAGTAAACCGCATTAACCCATGCGGGAGACCAACTCAGGAATGCGGTAAGTCATTCCTCATCCGCATTGACTAATGCGGATGAGGCAAATTAATGCGGATAAGGTATTACTCATCCGCATTGACTAATGCGGACGGGGCAGACTAATGCGGGTGAGCAGAATGCACTGTGAAATTAAGTTTAGCATGGCCAGGTTCATTTGGGTGGACTAGTAACGTAGGCATGATGATGATGATGATGTTGCATGGGTATACCTATGGTATACTATATATGAATGATGCCTTATATAATGATGGATGTATGTTATGTGTATGTTCCTACGGTTATGTATGTTTATCTTTCCGAAAACTTTATGAATTATGGAAATGAATGAATGAAGTATTATGTAACGTAAAGTGAAAGATAATGAAAGAGGAACATGATGATGAATGCATGCATTAACGAATGAATGAACGTAATAAAGGCTTGCAAGCAAAATGAAGGAGGTGCACACCCCTGGCAGGTGTTAGCTCAACGGTGTGCGGGTTAGCTACCCCGAAGGATGCACATCGGGGTCAGTCTTTGTGATTGACCAGAAGTATGTATGGGATCCTTGCCGCTTACCCTAGGTGACTGGATCAGCATTAGTGCACAACGTTCGTGATTTATCATCACAGGTCCAGCACCAGCATTTGTGCACAACGTTCGGGGTATAGCATATGGCATTGATCCAGAAGTAAAGTGAAAGATAAGTGGTGCAAGTACCTACCCCAGGTGACTGGATCAGCATTTGTGCACAACGTTCGTGGCTAACCACCACAGGTCCAGCACCAGTAGTATGTATGATGAAAGGGGGTATTGTACATGTCACCGAATGTAATTAACGTTCGAACGAAAGTAATAAATGAATGAATGAATAAAATGAAGGTTCGAACGTATGAAGTGAAAGTATGAATGAAAGTAAAGACATACGAAAGTATGTAAAGTATGTAAAGTATGTATGTATGAAAGTACACGAATGAAAGAAAGTAATGAATGATAAGATAATAATAATATTATCTACGTGTACGTATGACGTGTGAACACATGTATGGAAGAACAGTTAATGAGAATGAAAGTATGTTTTATTATAAAAACTAGAACTCACTCAGCAACGCTGACTTTTATGTGTTTTCCAGTTCGCAGGTAGTGTTGCTGAGGATGGTACGAGGCGGCTACTCAGCTCTTTTGGGAGGGCATTCTCCATTTTATAATGCTGCAACGTCACGTGTTGCGGGCCCATAATGCACGCAACAAGTCACGTTGCCTGCCATTATGAGATTTCTTGAGGATCTGAATCAACGAGATTACTCAAGAAATCTCCTTCAGATTTTGATAAGTTCGTCACGCAATGGATGCGTGTGCATAGTACATGCAACAAAGTATGTTGCATGAGAGTGTCAGGAGTATTCCGTCAGGGTTCCGATGTACGGAATTACCTAAGGAATATTCTTAAGTGATAAAAATATAATTTTTATGTTTTTTTTGAACTTAATATCTCCTCTAGAGGTCGCTGTATGATCCTATGAGGAGAGACAAAGTAGAGAAAGCTGCATTTGTAATCGAGTCAATGATGTAATGACTTTTATGAATGAATGAGAATGTATATATTTTATCATTTCCGCTGCGTTGATTTATGATTATATACATTATGTACGTTATATGTGCGATGAAGAACCAACAGTAAGGTGCCCGGTGAGCGGGGCCTTACAAGTTGGTATCAGAGCAAAAGTTTAAGTAAAATGGGTAAATTTTCATAATAAACCTAAACTTAAACTGAGAATGGGACAGGGAGAATGAGAATGCCATCTGAGTAGTCGCGTGCCATCAGGTATTTTTCTTAAAGATTAACTGGTTATTATGTGCATATGTGATGTGAGTTATGTGTACTGTTAGACTGAGATACTAAGGTAGTCAGGATAGGTGATGCTCGGGGTACGAAGAGTAGAGTAAGTGGCTAATCACAACTGGCCACTGTAATTAGGGACTTACTGTACTTAACATAAACTGAGCTATTTCCTTGAATGACCGTGTTGGTGTTTTAATCTTTCAGTGTGATAGAAGATGGTCGGTGATAGATCATCTGATGCTTCCCGTGATGGTGAACGTGGTGATGACCCGCGTATCACGCGAGGAAGACTTAGGAAAGAGAAAGTAGTTCGTGAGGAGAACGAGATTCCTCACCAGGAAGAGACGGACGAAAGCGCCAAGTTGAGAGCCTCGGTAAAAGAGGCAGTGATTGAGGAAGTGCACCAGGTTATGCAGACGATTTTACCGACTGTAATGACCGAAGCGATAAAGGCAGTACGAGAGGAGGATAGACGAGGGAGGAGACGGTCCTCCGGTAGACAGCAACAGGCAGGGGTAGAAACAGTATTGTCTGATGATGAAGAGGAAGAAGAGGAAGAACAGGTACGGGAGACAGCCCGGGGTTGTGATTATGGGAAATTCATGAGGTGCAAGCCTCCAACTTTTGATGGCTCCGGTACTGCTACTGATGCTCACCAATGGGTGATGGAAATGGAAGCTGTCCTCGATATTAGTGATTGCCAGGAGGACAAGAAGGTGAAGTTTGCTACCCACTCTTTCACAGGGTCGGCTTTATGCTGGTGGAAAAATATGGTCCAAGCCGAGGGTACCAGGGCTATAGGGAAGATGAAGTGGGCTGAGTTGAAAAGGCTGGTGATCGAGGAATTCAGTCCTCGTCGGGAAATGGATAGAATAGAAAGGGAGTTCCTGCAGCTGGAGGCGGGGACGATGACCCATCAGCAGTACACGACTAAGTTTAACGAGTTGGCGCTGTTGGTGCCAGAGCAAGTGACGCCGGTGTCTCGAAAGATCAACCGGTATATTCAGGGGCTGCCATCTGAAATTCGTTGGCATTTGATTTCCGCCCGACCGAGTACTTTCAGGTCGGCGGTAGATTTAGCTGGGAGGTTGTATGATGAACGAGCTGCTTTGGTGAAATCTGAGGGCAGTAAGAAGGGAAGTGATGAGAGGAAGTGGCAGGGAAAGAGGTTTGGTCGGGGTGATACTTCGACAAGTAGTAAGAAGGCACGGGTTGATGATCGCCGTGGGGTCGTGACAAGTGCAGGGTCGAGAAAGTGTGAGAAGTGTGGGCGAGAGCACGGTGGCGAATGCAGATGGGGGCTGAATGTATGTTTTAAGTGTGGAAAGCCTGGTCATATGGCTAAGGAGTGTAGGGTAATGAGGTGCTTTAACTGCGGGGAAAGTGGTCACATGAACAAGGATTGCAAAAAGCCGAGGCCTGGGGGTTCCGGCGGGAAGAAGGCAGTGGGTGAAGGGTCGAAGGCAAGCGCCAGAGCATTCACGATGACGCAGGAAGAGGCTAGGACGGACCCTGATGTAGTGTCCGGTACGTTTCTGGTGAACCAAACTCTAGCCTCCGTATTATTTGATTCAGGTGCTAGTAGGAGTTTTATTTCTGTTGCTTTTAGTGCCAAATTGCCTGTTAGTAGTAGGCGTGTGGATGTGCCGTTTGATGTAGAGACTGCTATAGGTAAAACCACCAGGATTTCTGAGGTAATTGAGGGTTGCGATGTAGAACTGGAGGGTCACAAATTCCCAGTTAAGCCCTTTGCGATGACGTTAGGCGGTTTCGATTTGGTGCTTGGAATGGATTGGTTGGCAGATTTTGAGGCGAACATTGTGTGTCGCAAGAAGATGATCAGTCTGACAGCGCCCGACGGTAGTCCAGTGACAGTATATGGGGATCGGGTTACTATGATTCCGAAGGTGATCTCAATGGCAGTGGCGGGGAAATGTATGAGGCGTGGATGTAACGCCTATTTATGTTATGTAAAGGATGTAGAGAAGCCAGCACCACAACTGTCTGATGTTCCAGTTGTGTGCGAGTTCCCAGACGTGTTCCCGGAAGACTTGTCGGGATTGCCACCTGACAGAGAGATCGAGTTCCAGATTGATTTAGTACCAGGCGCCCAACCTGTTGCCAAGGCACCATATCGATTGGCCCCTACGGAGATGAAAGAGTTGATGGAACAGTTACAAGAGCTACTGAATAAGGGGTTTATTCGACCGAGTATCTCACCTTGGGGTGCTCCGGTCCTGTTTGTAAAGAAGAAGGACGGTAGCATGAGGATGTGCATCGATTACCGTGAGTTGAATAAGCTGACAGTGAAGAACAGATACCCCTTGCCAAGGATCGATGACTTGTTTGACCAACTTCAAGGTGCTAGTTGGTTTTCACGTATAGATCTTCGATCAGGTTACCATCAACTGAAGGTGAAGGAACAGGATATCCCTAAAACAGCTTTTCGTACGCGCTACGGTCATTATGAGTTTCTTGTCATGTCTTTCGGTTTGACCAACGCGCCAGCTGCTTTTATGGATCTGATGAACAGGGTGTGCCGGCCGATGTTGGATAAATCAGTGATTGTATTCATTGATGACATCTTGATTTATTCAAAGAGCGAGACTGAGCATGCCGGACACATTCGGGAGGTTATGGAGACGCTGAGAAGGGAGAAGTTGTATGCAAAATTCTCCAAGTGCGCATTTTGGTTGCGTGAGGTTCAGTTTTTGGGTCACGTGGTAAATCCGGATGGGATTCTGGTCGATCCGGCAAAGGTGGAAGCAGTAATGCAATGGAAGTCTCCAAAAAACGCCATCCGAGGTCCGTAGTTTCTTGGGTTTGGCGGGTTACTACCGAAGGTTCATCCAAGACTTTTCCAAAATTGCTTCTCCACTGACCAAGTTGACCCGGAAAGATGTGAAATTTGAATGGGGTCAAGCACAAGAGAAGGCATTCGAAGAACTGAAGACAAGATTGACCCAAGCTCCAGTTTTGGCACTGCCCGATGGGAGTGAAGACTTGGTAGTTTATTCTGATGCCTCCTACTCGGGGTTGGGATGCGTATTGATGCGGAGGGGAAAGGTGATAGCTTATGCATCCCGACAGCTGAAAGTTCATGAGGTTAATTACCCTACTCATGACTTGGAGCTAGCAGCTGTGGTTTTCGCGTTGAAGATTTGGCGGCACTATTTGTACGGGACGAAGTGCACCATCTTCACGGACCACAAAAGCTTGAAGTACTTCTTCGAGCAGAAAGATCTGAATATGAGGCAGAGACGGTGGTTGGAACTAATAAAAGACTACGATTGTGAAATCCATTACCACCCGGGCAAAGCTAACGTGGTGGCAGATGCCCTTAGCCGAAAAGAGAGGCCCGAGCCGATTCGGTTGAAAGCGTACCAACTAATCATGACCTCAGACATGATGAAACAAGTTAGAGAGTTCCAGGATGAAGCATTGAAAGATGAACATCTTAACTCTGAACGAATGAGAGGACTGGTAGCGGAGCTAGTAGAAAACACGACGGGCGTTAAAACCCGGTTTGGGCGTATGTGGATTCCTCGTCTCGGGGATCTACGAATGAAGATTATGGATGAAGCTCATAAGTCTCGATACTCCATTCATCCCGGCGCCACCAAGATGTACCAAGACATGAAGAAAGATTATTGGTGGCCGGGTATGAAACGTGATGTGGTGGGGTATGTGAGCAAATGCCTCACGTGTTTGCAAGTAAAGGCGGAGCACCAGAAGCCGTATGGAAAGATTCAGCCGTTGGACATACCGGAATGGAAGTGGGAGCACATCACCATGAATTTTATCACAAAGTTGCCACGTACCCCGAAAGGGTATGATACGATCTGGGTGATTGTGGATCGATTGACGAAGAGTGCTCACTTCTTACCGATGCGTGAAACATATTCGTCCGAAAGGTTGGCCGATCTTTTCATCAAAGAGATCGTGACTCGTCATGGTGTACCGGTGTCGATTGTATCTGACCGCGACACCCGGTTTACATCCAAATTCTGGAAGAAATTCCACGATGCCATGGGAACGAGGTTGCATATTAGCACGGCTTATCATCCTCAAACTGATGGTCAGTCAGAAAGGACCATTCAAACCTTGGAGGACATGCTTCGGGCATGTGTTATTGATTTTGGAGGAAGTTGGGATGACCATCTACCGTTAGCTGAGTTCTCGTACAACAACAGTTATCATGCTAGTATTGGCATGCCACCCTACGAGATGTTATACGGTAGAAGATGCAGGACCCCGTCTGTTGGGGTGAAATTGGTCAAAAAGAATTGGGAAGCGTCGAAGTGGTAGAGGCTACGACTGAAAAGCTCGAAAGAATTAAAGCGTATATGAAGGCGGTCAAAGACCGACAGAAGTCGTATGCTGACAAACGACGCAGGCCAATTGAGTTCCAAGTGGGAGACCGGGTTATGTTGAAGGTCTCACCTTGGAAAGGGATCATTCGATTCCGGAAGCGGGGTAAGTTGAGTCCGCGATATATAGGCCCTTTCCGAATTGTTGCTCGAGTGGGGGAGGTGGCTTATAGGTTGGATCTGCCAGATGAACTAAGTGGAATCCACCCGACTTTCCACGTGTCTCATCTGAGGAAATGTTTGGCGGACGAAAACATGGTCGTTCCACTGGATGATATAGAGGTAGACGAAAAGCTCAATTATGTAGAGCAACCAGTGGCGATCATAGATCGCAAAGAAAAGAGGTTGAGAAATAAAGTGGTTCCCCTTGTGCGTGTACAGTGGCGGCACAGGAAGGGATCCGAGTCGACGTGGGAAACTGAAGAAGAAATGAGGCAGCATTACCCACGACTGTTCGAGGAATGACAGGTTTCGGGGACGAAACCTAAAATAAGGGGGGTGGACTTGTAACACCCGCAATTTTGATTAGACAAAGGGAAATAACAAGAAGAAAAGAAAAGAAAGAATTTTGGAGGAAAAGGAAAAGAAAGAGTAAGTAGAAGGGGGTTTTGTGTAAAAGTACAAAGAAAAGAGAAATATCTGATATACATAGGGATGGCTGCCCATTTTCTTTTTTTTTCTCACAACCCCAAATCTTCGAAGTGTTCTAGAGAGAGAAAGAGCAGACCACGGGAATTTGAAGGAAGAACAAGAAGAAGAAGAGGGCGGATTCGAGGTACAAGGTCTCACGACGACGGGTTTTGAAGAAGCCATACCCAGCAACACAATGTGAGTTCTAAGACCCCTTCTTTTAAGCATTTTTGAACGATTTTGGGGCTGGAGCACATAGTGAAACTGTTTTCGAGCCATGGGCTCTCAATGTGTGTATATACGTATGAGTATGAGAGTGTATAAGGTCCGATTAGACTGCTATGCTCACGATAGGTACGATTTCTAAGACAAGTAGACAGATTTCAGCAGGTAGACCGAACGGGTACTGCTGAGGTATGTTTTAGAAGTTATTTTTATGATACGCATGATGTTTAGTTGATTCTAAGTAACTGATGTGGTAAAACCGTGCTAATGTATGTTGAGATGATGTATGGATTGTAGAAATGGAACAGGTTAAGTTGCAGGTTGCCTTACTCAACCGCATTGTCCAAATGCGGACTGCCGAAGCAAATGTGGTTGTGGTCAACCGCATTAACTAATGCGGATGACCAGGGAAAGTGCGGTTAAGGCATCAGGCAACCGCATTGACTAATGCGGATGACCAAGCAAATGCGGTCAAGGCCCTTCCTTCATCCGCATTAACCCAATACGGGTACACTCGATATGCAATTAAGGCAGTAAACCGCATTAACCCATGCGGGAGACCAACTCAGGAATGCGGTAAGTCATTCCTCATCCGCATTGACTAATGCGGATGAGGCAAATTAATGCGGATAAGGTATTACTCATCCGCATTGACTAATGCGGACGGGGCAGACTAATGCGGGTGAGCAGAATGCACTGTGAAATTAAGTTTAGCATGGCCAGGTTCATTTGGGTGGACTAGTAACGTAGGCATGATGATGATGATGATGTTGCATGGGTATACCTATGGTATACTATATATGAATGATGCCTTATATAATGATGGATGTATGTTATGTGTATGTTCCTACGGTTATGTATGTTTATCTTTCCGAAAACTTTATGAATTATGGAAATGAATGAATGAAGTATTATGTAACGTAAAGTGAAAGATAATGAAAGAGGAACATGATGATGAATGCATGCATTAACGAATGAATGAACGTAATAAAGGCTTGCAAGCAAAATGAAGGAGGTGCACACCCCTGGCAGGTGTTAGCTCAACGGTGTGCGGGTTAGCTACCCCGAAGGATGCACATCGGGGTCAGTCTTTGTGATTGACCAGAAGTATGTATGGGATCCTTACCGCTTACCCTAGGTGACTGGATCAGCATTAGTGCACAACGTTCGTGATTTATCATCACAGGTCCAGCACCAGCATTTGTGCACAACGTTCGGGGTATAGCATATGGCATTGATCCAGAAGTAAAGTGAAAGATAAGTGGTGCAAGTACCTACCCCAGGTGACTGGATCAGCATTTGTGCACAACGTTCGTGGCTAACCACCACAGGTCCAGCACCAGTAGTATGTATGATGAAAGGGGGTATTGTACATGTCACCGAATGTAATTAACGTTCGAACGAAAGTAATAAATGAATGAATGAATAAAATGAAGGTTCGAACGTATGAAGTGAAAGTATGAATGAAAGTAAAGACATACGAAAGTATGTAAAGTATGTATGTATGAAAGTACACGAATGAAAGAAAGTAATGAATGATAAGATAATAATAATATTATCTACGTGTACGTATGACGTGTGAACACATGTATGGAAGAACAGTTAATGAGAATGAAAGTATGTTTTATTATAAAAACTAGAACTCACTCAGCAACGCTGACTTTTATGTGTTTTCCAGTTCGCAGGTAGTGTTGCTGAGGATGGTACGAGGCGGCTACTCAGCTCTTTTGGGAGGGCATTCTCCATTTTATAATGCTGCAACGTCACGTGTTGCGGGCCCATAATGCACGCAACAAGTCACGTTGCCTGCCATTATGAGATTTCTTGAGGATCTGAATCAACGAGATTACTCAAGAAATCTCCTTCAGATTTTGATAAGTTCGTCACGCAATGGATGCGTGTGCATAGTACATGCAACAAAGTATGTTGCATGAGAGTGTCAGGAGTATTCCGTCAGGGTTCCGATGTACGGAATTACCTAAGGAATATTCTTAAGTGATAAAAATATAATTTTTATGTTTTTTTTTTGAACTTAATATCTCCTCTAGAGGTCGCTGTATGATCCTATGAGGAGAGACAAAGTAGAGAAAGCTGCATTTTGTAATCGAGTCAATGATGTAATGACTTTTATGAATGAATGAGAATGTATATATTTTATCATTTCCGCTGCGTTGATTTATGATTATATACATTATGTACGTTATATGTGCGATGAAGAACCAACAGTAAGGTGCCCGGTGAGCGGGGCCTTACATCGTAGTCTCGGGGTTAAAGGAAACCATCGTAACACCTTGTGAGGTAACTTCTTGCCCTTTGTATTTGTATCAACCCACCTACTCTCATTACAAACGGGACATTTTTCTAACAAAAGGTTTTCTCCCCAGAAAAGAGCACAATCATATTTGCACACATGTATCGACTCATATCCTAAACCAATCTTTTTTAATGTCCTTTTTGCTACATAATGAGAAGATGGGATTTTATTACCCTCAGGATGTGAAGATTGTAACAACTCAAGAAGCTTATCAAATGAGCTATTAGTCCATTTATTCTTCACCTTGATATGCATAAGCTTTGCTAAAAAATCAAGTGAAGAAAACTTAGCACAACCCGGATATAATTCTGATTGAACTTCTTCTAACAAGTTCTCAAAATCATCATGGAGACCACTACTCTGCTCATGGAGACCGCTACTCTCCTCCATAACATCTTCGATAACGTCAGCCATTTCGTTTGTTGGCGCAACGTTTTCCACAACTACAACTTCAGGAATTAAACTTTCACCGTGATAGATCCAATCCTTGTACGACCGGCACATGCCCCATATTTCTAAATGATATTTCATTTTAACCCATCCTAATAATACCGTATTCTGACATTTCATACATGGACATCGAATCTGGCCATAACTGTCCACAAGTTTTTCGCACATATCTATAAAAGAGCTAAGTCCTTGTTGATACTCAGGTGATCTACGATTCGGATTAAGAAGCCAACTTTTATCGATAGGCATGATTATGGAACTGCAAAATATATTAGGATTTAAGTGGATGAAAAATTATCCACAAAACTCGAACAAAAAGGAATTACTAAGCTCGTGATTATCAGAATGAATCTTACCGAAACCCTAAAATCATATACATAAAGAGAAGGGAAAAATCATCAGAAAACCATAAGCCATAAGTTACATAAAAGGCTAAATAAACTAAGTTAAGTTTATATCATTATATCCAATATTATTTATCAAATAACACAACTAATAAATCATTTTCCACCGATACATTATTTATCAAACAAAAAGTAGGACAGTAGATTGAGAATTCCAAAGGGTAGGCTGCTATACCCACTTTTTGAATACTTTATCTCATATATGAACATGTATTACATAATTGTTTGTTTAAGAAAAATTCGGCAGCATTTCCTCTTAGCTCCCAAGTATATAGAAATATATACCCGAGGAGCAAAGAGAAAATGACCAAATTTTTCTTAAACAAACAATATGTAATACACATTCATATCCTAAATGAGATAAAATATTCAAAAAGCAGTCCCAAAACGGGGACAACCCGAAATTAATTACTAAATCAATTTCGGGCGGGTATTTCTAAGCTCGTGATGATTAGAATGAAGTCACGAAACAATAAGCAATTACTATAACAATTAAATGAAACGTGACAATGTCTAAACAAATTGAAACATTATTGTAATTGTTTTAAAAAATGTCACGTTTCGTTTGATTTTTTTAGTGATTTTTTATTGTTTTTCATTAATATAAAACACAAATGATCATAACCTAAATTGTGTTTTTATAGTAATGAAAAACAATAAGAAATCACTAAAAAATCAAACAACTAAACAATGATCATTTGTGTTTATAAATAACACAACTTGTCATTTTATAGTGATCATTGTTTTGTCTATACACAAATTACTAAACAATAATTTTCAAATAACACAACTTGTTACACGACTATCATAACCTAAATAATCTAATTATTAAGCATTATTAACATAATAATTTTCAACCAACAAAACACCTAAACTAACATCTAATTAATAAACATTATAAACAAATAATTTAACAAATAACTTGTATAACTAAATTAAAGAGGCACACAACTAACATAACCTAAAAATTCGTCTAATAACACAACTAAATCAAAAATTCTAGCTAAATAATGTTTCAACACAACTAAAATAAAAAATACATACTAAATCCCAAATTCATACCTAAATAATTCACCCAATAACACAAATAAATCAAAATTCATCCCTAAATAATGTTTCAACTAAATCAAAAATTCATACCTAAATACCCAAATTCATAGCTAACAATGTCACACAATAACACAACTAAATCAAAAATTCATACCTAAACAAGGGTGGTCGGTTGCAGTGGTGGTGGTGGGTTGCAGCAGTGGTGGTGGTCGGATGCAGCAACGATGTGGTGCTCGGATGGTGACCGGCGAGAGGAGGAAAGAAGACGGGAGTGGTGGTCGGTGGTGCTCGGCGAAAGGGGATGTGGTGCTCAGGTGGTGTTGGGTGGTGCTCGGGGGAGCTCGGATGGTGACCGGTGGTGGCCGGTGGCAAGAACTCGGAGAGGATGTGGAGAGACAGTGTTGATCGGGAGGATGTGGAGGGAAAGGGGGAAATGTGGAGGGAAGCCGAAGGTGGGGCTGTATATTTTTAACCAATAGCGGCGACATGTCGCCGCTAATAGTGTCGCCGCTATTGCTTAAGTACGATCAATCCCTGTCCGTTAGATCTGTTGCACGATTAACGGTCAGATCTGTTGGTCAAAATTGGAAACGGATTGAAGAGCAATAGCGGCGACATGTCGCCGCTAATGGTGTCGCCGCTATTTATTGTCGCCGCTAATGATCCTGTCGCCGCTAATAGCGGCGCCGCTATTACTGACATTTCTTGTAGTGTAAATTAAAGCTTAAAGGGGAAATAAAAGTTAAAATCGACCATAACACCAACATTCTTGCAATTTCATTTATATTTGAACTTTTTATCAAGCATGATTGCAATTGAAAACAATAACTTAGTTTTGATTTCGTTTCAACCTTTCCCAGTAACTTAGTTTTGATTTCGTTTCAACCTTTCCCAGTACGCAAAAGGCTTAAGCTGGGAAGGTTTGATCGGTTTTTTATATACTCGTATTTACACGTTAATTAATTATTAAATGTGCTAATATTGGTAAAAATTATATTATTTTATAGCATTTCTTGTTTTTTTTGCTTACATAGACCATTGAGCTAAGTGGATGAAATTTAACTAAAATGACTAGTCTTCAAATGGACTTTGTGTCACACCCCCGCTGAGAGCTGAAACACGGGGATATAACGAGACGAGATCGTCATAACACATTGTTAATAATAGAGATGCAATATATGTAATTGATGATAAAGCGTGTCATGATGACACCCGACGCAAAGGGGACTTGTGTCGTATTTAGTCAATATTCACGACAACATAGCCATAAGCACAAACTTGTAATTGATTCACATAATCAAAATATTAACATTGTAATGTAATTCCCACAACCCGAGAACAAGTATCAAAAGTATAAAGATTGTTTAATAGACTACAACAATGATTCAAAATAAATGTTTGTCAAGTATGTTTAGTCTCAAAAATGCATCATAGGGTCTCCACTAAGGCAGCACTCCTAGATCTTCAATTAGCATTGTCACCTGAAAAGATACGCTCGAAATGGTCAACAAAATTGTTGGTGAGCTCGCAGGTTTAAATAGTAAGTAAAATTGACGCCGCATAATTGTTTTGTGGAATACCGTGTATACAGTTATAAGTAAGCAAAATCACATAACAATGAGCTTTACAACCAAACCTAATGACGAACACACAGAATCTTGTTGGAATATATTCACCCAAGGGCCCGTTCCTGGCCACTGTTGGTACCAACTAGTATACCAACAAACGAGGGTGGGGGTGTCAACCCAGTAGTACTACCAATACCTATCCGTCGGTTCCAACACCGGAATTAAATGGTTGTAAAGGAAGTACCACACGACTCATGTATGTATCAGATAAGTACTCACAAAACAGTAACACGTTGATTCCAAGAATGTAAATGTATAGCATAAAAATGGGTGAGCATACTTTTCCCCCATGCTTGTAAATAATTGCAGTATTGAATAAGCATAAAAGGGGTCACGAAACTCACTTGTTAAGTGGTAAGTATGAATGATCAAAGTTTCCAAATGTTATATGTAGTAAACGGTCAAACACCTATTGACAGTTATTGTTAAGCATTAATGACACGTATAAAGTAAGTAATAATGTTCGGTTGGTTCGGGTTGCATTGGTTCGGTCGCGTGTAACGCACACAAGCAGACATACGTGTTAGATCTTATGTAGATCCAAGTACTAGAAATCGTTGCCATTGCCGATGATGTTTATGTAAAAGTTTCATTGTTATCAGAGAAATACTTAGTAATTATTAGTGGTTACAAATCGATTATTGATAATTGTAAAATGTTAAGATTGATTTGGAATAACATTAGTAAGTTTGATAGTGTTAACTTAAACATTGTCATTAGCAACGGTAGCCGTGTCGATGTTACCTTACATCACACGACATACACACACCATGCACAAGAGGAAACTCACACAACAACTCTAATCGCACAACAGGACCAGACGCACGACTCAACACTCCATCCGCACGAATCAACCTTCATTCGTACGAATCAGCTACGTTCGTACGAATGGGCCTCCCTTCGTGCGATTCGGCCTTCGGTCGTACCACACAATCCCTCAATCGCACGACTCAACATCCATACGTACGAATCAGCCTTCATTTGCACGAATCAGCTTCATTCGTACGACTGAACCTTTATTCGTACGACTCAGCATTCAGTCGTGCGACACACGCACAATCGCACACATTCATCCGCAAAGACTCAATCGCATGAATGCACTCACTCGCATGACTCAATCGCACGATACACACAGTCGCCTGACTCAATCGCATGACACACACAGTTGCCTGACTCAATCGCACGACACACACAGTCGCCTGACTCAATCGCATGAATGCACTCATTCGCATGACTCAATCGCACGACACATACAGTCGCCTGACTCAATCGCATGACATACACAGTCGCCTGACTCAATCTCACGACACACACAGTCGCCTGACTCAATCGCACGACACACACAGTCGCCTGACTCAATCGCACGACACACACACAATCGCATGACTCAGTCGCACGATAAACACAGTCGCACGACACACCCAGTCGCACGGCTCAGTCGCACGGCAGACTCAGTCGCCAGAACAGCAGAATCGCGACTGCAGAAGTGCAGAGCAGCCTTCGGCTTCTCCGTGCACGAGATTTACACCTCAAGGACTTCCAGAAACACATTTCAAACATGTACAAACAAGAAGAACACGCAGAAAGGCAACACACGCCCCCACACGACCTCATGTGCTCGGGGTGGCCCCGAGCACCCGAAACCCTAAAAGTGCAGCGGTAAACAAGCAAGAAAAGGGACGACCAAGGTCTTCTACCTGCAAGAAAGGAGTAGTCTTAGCTGTAGCCGAGGCTTTGCCGGTGAAAACGCGAAGAAATACGACGGTTCGGTGCAAGGAGGAGGAGAAAAGTGGAGAAAATGAATATGAAGAAGATGAAGATAAGTGGTGGCTAGGGCTGGTAATGGGGTTTATATACCCAGCCCTAGTTTGGCAAAATGTCATGTTTGGTCCCTGCACTTAGCCCCCGAGTTCTCAAATTTGTTTTGGTTAAAAACAACGTTAATCGGCTAGTTATATTAACGATAAAGTGCAAATAATGATATTTGTAACTTAAGAATGGTTTTATTAATAATAATAATATTATATAATAATGATATATTTAATGATGACGATGATGAAAGTTGTAAAGTTTTAAATGTAGCATACGTTTACGATGATGTCACAAGCACAACGATGATAAAGCAAGTATAATATCCACACGAATAGTTTATAAGGTGAGGAATGGACGTTCCAAGAAAAATTATCAGAAACACGTTAATTAACGGATCTTTTGGTGACGGATGTCACACTTTGGTTTGATTGATGGACTATTTAAAGAGATTTAAATGGACTTGCTTAATGAACAGGTCCATGGTTAATTAAATTGCTGTCCCACTAAGGAATTAAATGGGTCACCGTTGGAACTAAAAGAAAACACATCAACAATGCACGGTTTAGAAGGCAATATTGTTGCTATTGGTGGTAGCCAACGCCGATCAACCATGGATGAAGATCGAGACAACAATATTCATCATGGAAAGTTTTACTTTAATCAATTTTAAACGAACTTGTGGTGACAGTATGAGTTTTGTTTGATGTTGTAATTGGTTAAAATTTATGTGATTATAATCAAATGTAGGTTTTTGATATGCAAATGTAGTTAGTCTAATTTTATGAACTATACTCAAAAGAACTTAATTGTGTTTTTTATTATTTTACCGCGAATAACTTAAATATGTTCTTGTGATTAGAGTTTGTGTTTAGTTTTTGTTTTAAAGAGAAGATTAGATTTTCTTGAATTTTTATTATTGACTTCATATTGTACAAATCGATTTTTATTTGGACAACATCCTTGCACGTGTTCCTTTTCTGTTACGAATCATGAGGTAAATAAGACCATATTTCTTTGGCTTGTGTCAATTCTTTATTACAAATGTCGATGATGGTTAAGATTACATTCTAGTTTGTATCCTTTATCGGTCACGAATCATAAGATTACATTCTAGTTTGTATCCTTTATCGGTCACGAATCATAAAGTCAATACAATATAGTTTTGACAATATCTTAATTATGTTATTTTTCAGTAGCTTCAATTGTGAAATCAATACATTATAGGGTTGTGCTCTTTTTCAGTCATGAATCGTGAAGTCAATATATTTGGGTGATGTATTCTTTTTCGGTAATCATGAAGTCAATATAACTATATTTGTTAGTCTTCTAATTTTCTTTCAGATCGAACATTAAAAGAGGTTACGTCTATGTAGCTTTTCAAATGATAAATTAGATTATACAAGCATTGCCAAAACCTAGTTATGATCACTTTGATTCTTATTCTTGTTTTCGTGCTTTTGTGTTTTCTTAGTTTAATTTCAATTTAGGTTAAATAGTTGTAATCTCACATGCGTTGCACGTGAAACTTCATAACAGGACCAAATTTCAGAACACGGATATAAAAACTTATCATAAAAGCTACAATTGCAACGGAAACAAAAAAAGCTTTAAAAATGTAGATTTTGCTTAGGATAATCTATTGCACATGGGATTGATGGAAAAGCAAAATGTTTTGTGAGAGTTCCATGCCTTTAAATTTTCCGAAAAAGGCTACGTTTTTTATAGTAAACTTACAAAAATGATTAAAAGGTAGCTAGTTATTTAACTCGCCGCGCGTTGCTGCGGTGGCGAGCGTACATGTCATGATTAAGTATAAAATATAATCGACTCAATTTATTGCCAAACTAAATTTACGTAAAACATGGAGTAACACCAATTAGTACCATCGAATGAAAAATGTTTTATTTAAATCGACTATATTTCAAACGTAATTTACGTTAAAACGTAGAACAACTCAAAACGTATATCAAAACAAGCAAGTGCGGGAAAGACTTAGGCGGCATGATAAAGCATATATTACATTCTCTCTAACATATTTCCTAGCAAAATTTACATCAAAACATAGAGTAATTCGAATTTATACCAACGAAATAAAATTATAATATTTGACCTAACTTGTTCCAAACAAAATTTACATCTCAAAATAAACACGTAGTATTATATAATAAAGTTTTTTTTTAAATATGGGTTAATTAAGAAAGCATGCAAATTATAAGTAAATGTTAGACTTGAACCCGGGTCTTATGTATAGTCAAAGAGCTTGCAAGCCAGCAAGCTAGATGCCTTTCCATGTCTTAAGTTTGCTATATATAATATATAAGAGACAAAAAAATTATATAATATACAAAAATATATAAAAATCCTCTATCTCCACCGACATAGAGTATTTCAAACGCAATTTACGTTAAAACGTAGAACAACTCAAAACGTATATCAAAATAAGCAAGTGCGGGGGAGCCATAAGTGACATGATAAAACATAGATTACATTCGCTCTAACACATTTCATAGCAAAATTTGCATCAAAACATAGAGTAATTCGAATTTATACCAAAGAATTAAATTATAATATTTGACCCAACTCAATATACAAAAAAAATATATAAAAATCCTTATATCTCCACCGACATAGAGTATTTCAAACGCAATTTACGTTAAAACGTAGAACAACCCAAAACGTATATCAAAATAAGCAAGTGCGGGGAAGCCATATGTGGCATGATGAAGCATAGATTACATTCGCTCTAACATATTTTCTAGCAAAATTTGTATCAAAACATAGAATTTTAAAAATAAAAAAAATTAAAAATCCTCTATGTCCACCGACATAGAAGAATAAATAGAATAGAATATTTTAAAAAATATAAAACACATGTATTTTATAACCCGAAGCTACTAATTGTATGTTGGATAATTATTATTAGATTTCATGAATTTTAGACAAAGTAATTTAGTTGAATAAAGAATTAAGATATTAATATATACTTAAAATTTCACTAATAATTACTATAAAATAAATTCTACAAATCTTATTTTTGTTGTCTTAAAAAATAACGGAGAATCCAGAGTCGTCCTAGTAAAATTTTAAAAAATTATATCTCACAATCTAAATCGAATTTCAAAAAAGTAATTCTGAGCTTTTGTTCCCCTAGTCGTCATCACTAAGAAAAAATAAATAAAAAATAAAAATTAACTTTTTTTATTGTGTCATTTATGAAAGACACAATGACGTCATTGTGTCGTTTATGAAAGACACAATGACGTCATTGTGTCATTATGAAAGACACAATGACTTCATTGTGTCATTATGAAAGATACAATGAAATTTTATTTTATAATTTTTATTTTTTTCTAAAAGAGTACGACGAAAAGAATAAAGACTCCGAAGTACTTTTTTTGAATTTTGATTTACATTGTGAGATATAATTTTTTTGTGACTTTTTAGCCTCATTGTGTCTTATCATACTTTGTAGCAAAAGTACACTTTGTAAAATAATCTCACCCAAAAGTATATATATAGTTTGATTAAATTAAATCCTAAGGATGAATGAAAATCCTATACTAGAGTTAGTTCAGAAACAGTACAAATAACAATGATTCGAAAAGTCCATTTGAAATAGGCTGCCAAACGTATAGTTACCTGAATATTTATGATTAAACTGTTTAATTATATTCATGCCTGACTATTTCATGTTAGTTAAATGTATTCATCGACATTATTGTTGACGTATCATTTTTTATAAAAATTTTCAGGTAATCATAAATATATATAACCAAGCATAGGTGCTAGATGGATTATGATTCCAACACGAAACTCGTACATGGTCAGAATTCATCAGCGTGTCTGACTCAATCCTTCTCACGGGTATTGTTTCGTAAGCCATGGACTCCGTTATGAGCTTCCATTGGCGGTGGTCTTAGTCCTCATTGCATATGAATATCAAAACAATCATAACTTATCTTCTTCCTTAAGTGGTCTCCATTGTATTGATAATACACTCTTGATTTAAGCTCTAAAGCACAAAACGCCCACTTAACTGCTAGGATCATGCATTTCCTTTCTTGCATTCCTCCTTCTTTGGGTTTTCCACTTTTATGCGGGTTATTTATTATTTTTTAAGGATATTTATTTTATCAGTAGCCTCTTATTTATTCATCAAAACAATCATATCTTATACTCATGTATTTCTTTTTCTTTCATTTTTCTTAGCTTTGATATGTGTTGGATGAACTACGATTCTTCTTATTTTTATAAAATAATAAGCTTAGTGGCTTATTTTTAAACTTTGTAATATTTGTCGATTGGTAGAATTTTTTTAATTAAACATCGTTTTAATGATTTTTAAATGTAAGTACAGGGGACTTCTAGTCCCTACGAATATAGAAAGTTTGTTTACCTTCAAATGTTGTCTCTACATTTGAAAACAAAATTATGAAATATTTTCGTTGTGTGATCATTATTTTCACAATGACAAATGAATGAAAACTTCTATACCAATTGGTCACACTTCTGGGATGTCCTGAAATCAGGATGCGACAGTATGGTATAAAGCCACATGTTTTACCGAATAAGTATCTAAGATCTAATCAGATTAGAAATGATGTCCACTAAGAAAAGTAGATGAATGATTTATTATTTTACAATGCAAGATTTCAAAAAATAATAACTACCTTAATGAATTCTTCAATTATGAAGTGAAACCAAAGATAGTAAATGAATGTTACTCAAACACAATGGAAGAACCCATCGAGGCATATCATAATCGATAAAAAAAACCGACCTGTACGAGGAAGATTGGAGTATGGAAGTTGATGCGCATGAATTGTCGTATAGTGAGGCATTTCCGATGCATTTAGGAGATTCAGATTTGGGCAACTAGAGGATAGATAATCTACTTATGCCAATGAGACGCAAGGCTACAAATCTGGACAAGGCATAACCTAGCATGTAACACTCCCTCAGCATACAACGAAAGCACGGGAGTGCGATGAGACTAACATCTAGAACAACATTGTTTACAAGAGAATACTAAGATCTCAATACATTAAATATATCCTCAAATGTTTCATTAAACAAGCGTCTAGAGCTTAATACAACTGTTAATTGAGATCCTTCAGATTGTATAACTAGCCGAACTATATTTGGTTTATTTTCCTGCAAAATTTACTAAAAATATCAACTAAAAAAGTAGGGGAGTTCATAGGTTTATAGGAAACATAGTTTATCATGTATGATACCAATTAAGTAAGTCCACAACCAACCCTGTTCCTGGTTATCCAATACTCATCTAATATGGAATAAATTCTCGAATAGCAACACTCAAACTATTAAAGAGTAAACATGTTAGATAATATGTTGTAACGACACTACAAGCTTCGCCGCACCACAGGTCTCGGTGTTTGTTTGACTATCAATAGGATGCAATATGTGTGAGGGATTTTCCAAATAGTACTACTGATATGTTCATAATTATATATGTTTACAACATATAATTCTTTGTATTTTAGGGGAATTTGTTACAAATTTTAAAATTTAGACACTTATTTGTTTCTTGTTTGAATTTTGTAGTTGTATGATGAAACTCAATGATTTTTATGAAGAAAATCTAAGATTTGAAGAATTTCAAGAGGTAAAAATACTTCTTATATGACCATATCAAAGCTGGATATGCCCATATAAGCTGTCAAAATCCAATGAGCTCATTCCTAAAGCTTAATATGGTCATATCACCTTTGATATGACCATATTTTGAAAAAAATGGGTTTATAACCCCAACATATCTTATCTTAAACCTTAGCCTCTCTCACCCCCTTAGGTGATTTTGAGTCTTCTTTAAGAGTTTTGGAAGATTTAAAGATCAAGATTAAAGATTCCAGACTTTCTATAAGGATCTAACATCATCCATCCCATTTCCACTTAAAAATTAGTTTGAATTCATCTAGATTACTATGAGTTCATCCATGTTATTGAGTTTGAGTGTGTTTTTTGTAATCCTTATACGCTAAACTCTTATTATGACTTGGATTAGATGAAACTTAGTATGATTTAACTACTTGTACATGATTCTTGGTATTGTTTATGTTAATGTCATAATTAAATTGATTATTCTTCAATGATTATTTGTATTTGTTCTAGTTTAACGAAATGTTCAACCTTATGGGTGTTGTAAGCATGTTATGTTGGAAAACTTCATGTGCTTACAAGACTTATGGATATGATTGCATCTTTTGTGTGTAATTTTATGACATTTAAATAGGAATGATGAATGAAGGTTGGAGGTTTAGTAAATTGGGCAAATGTGCATCCTTATGGTATGTTTGAAAAAATTATAGTGTATGTCATGAATCTCTCTTGTCATTGGTTATGAATTGATTTTGGTAATCGTGGTTTGATGTTCATGAGATGAAGGGTAGTTATAATTTTGTCTATTTTACATAAGTTGAGGTGGTGTCATGTGTTTATTATGTTAACTATCCAAAAATTTGTAGAATTAACCCTGACAGGATTTAGTTGACATATTTGTATCATTAACCCTGTATGTTTTATTGTATGTTATCTTGCTAAACAGTATGACTTTTGCTATCGAGTCGGGGGTCTCATTGGAAGCGGTCTTTCTACCTAACAAGATAGAGGAAAGACTCGCCTACACCTACCCTCCCCAGACCCTGCTCTTGAGTGGGATATACTGGGTTTGTTTGTTTGTTTGTTTAGTTCCTTATGACATAACTTTAGGTGGCTATTTTGTGTTTATTGTTATGGCTTTCCAAATAGTTACATTGTCTAGATATACTTAACGGGGGGGATTAGGCTACTATCATGGATCATGTGTAAGAAACGGTCCCATCCTGAGTTTGTGCTAGTTGTTATTTTTATGCTAAGTGGAGTTAAAGTTCAAGTGGTAGCTTTAGTATTAGGAGCCATTGTCTACACGAATCAATACTTGATTCTTACTTTAAGCTATACTACTATGTGATAGGTGCATTTGCCTATGATGTGTGTAGTTAATCTAAAGGTGATAATCGTTTCTTTCATTAAAACAAATTATATGATTTTTCATATGAAAATATATATGCATCAACAAACCATACAATCCGTCGATTTATATTGAATTAATGGTTGCGTGGCATAAAAGTCAGTGCAAAGTGTAATAATAAAACGAGCATCTTAAATAATTGTGTATCATAGAAAAGTTCAATAATGATATATGAGCGTGTTTTTCACCGCAAAGTGGTTTAAGTAAAGAGGAGTTGCAAAAACTCATCTGATTTTTTGTACAAGGTATGTGCCAAGTTCCTTAGCATGCTACAATGCACGTGTGACAAAAAATACCCTAGTAAAATAACATGAACATTTGGTATTAGCTAATGTTATCGTACATGTCATTGAGCTTTATTGATTTGTTTAATGTGTTATGATCGATTACCGGTTACTATCAGGTTGTAAGTTTTTGAATGGTATACATACTACTTAAAAGCCTATTTTCTTGTAGTTAGAGTTATTAAATTGTTATTATATGTTACGATACAATCTAGTTGAAGTCTCAAAATACGGAATTGTATGTATATTCATATTTAAAAAATTAGAGAAGATAACTTTAAAAAATACGGAATTATATCTTATATAAGTTTAGAAATTTAAAAAATTAGATCGGATAAATTTTAAAATCATTTTGTTTATAATAAGTTATTTTTATTATTCTTAATCTAATATAAAGTTCTTAGAATTTGTGCATGTTTTAATCATTGTTTTCAAATTAGGGCTATTCTTATGTAGCAAAAGTTATGAAATAAATTTCAAAACTATAAAAGAAAATTTTACTTTTCACATTTTCGTATTATATATTTTATTTTTAGACTATTTTAATGTGTTTCTAATTATGGATTCTATAAATAAGTTTTTATTATAAGCTAGTTAATACTCCCCGCGCTTCCCGGCGGTGTTGTAAGTTTTGCTATTTTGATTTCCTTGATAAGTTATTATCCCTTCTGAAGAGTGAAAGCACTAAACATAAAATATTCCTTAAAACAATAAAATATTGTTGCTAAAAGCTAAAGAATTATGTAATAAAGGGCAAGGTATATGCTACAACTTATTAGCCCACACAATATGTTTCGGAATGTTATATCCAGCTGACATGAGCATGAAAAAAAAGCCCATACAATTAATCTACTATTACAAGGGGAGACCGCAAAGAATATAAGTGTAGTCAGGTTAGGATACTTATAGTGAATAGTTTGGTACCATATAACGTAAAAAAAGCATAAAAAGCACATGAAACATCTTAGGAGGAATTTTTTTTATGTAGTCATCCTATGGATATGCTCAAAACAAATTAACGTTGAAAACCTCAAATAAAACTTTATACTTTCATCATTGTTTGCTGCATCAAGCAGTTGAAAACGATACAGTAAAATCCTTTACCATACGCCAAACAGGTAAATTATTCTGGTAACTATTCATCTAATACTGAAGGTAATAGAATAGAAATACAATCACATGTCAAAATAACAACTCAAATTTAATTTAATGAATTATACTTGCATTCTCCGATTATCCATTCCAACCCTGAGTAGGCTTGGTAATGGAAGGGACCAAATGAATTAATCCATCCTTATTTAAATCTACATACCAATTGCTACTACATACCAATTGCTACTATTCATCCTTATTTAAATCTACAAATACTAATTGGGTCATTATAGTTGCTATTTTCCGAGCCCAATAACCAGAATAAAACAATAGCATCACAACTATTTCATTGCGCACCAAAAGGCTTTTTCTGTTTTGTCTTCCTTCTTTTTGTTCCATGTCTTTATTGTTGCTCAAAACCATTTTATTCACAAATAAATTGGTTTATTGCAGGCTTAATTCACTTCCATTCATGAGAACATAAACATGTTTTCTCAATTATTTCTTCCTATACTAAAATCCTCTATTATTGTAAATAAAGAGTGTAGACAAACTAATTCTAATGCAATAAAAACTCACACAAATCAATAAGTTCATACTTCTCAAGTTTATCCTCATTTCAAACATGTGTGTAGGGTTTTGTAATTCGAAGGTTGATAGGGCGAGTCAATAAGGGGATCTTCTGTTGATAGGGCGAGTCAATAAGGGGATCTTCTTTGACAATCACTAACGGCTAAATATTTTAGAAGAACTAAACAAAAGATATGTGGGCTTTGAAATTTCAACTGTAAACCCAAAGTTTTTATTGTTTACATTTTTTTTTTAACGGCTAAATTGGAATCACTCCCGGATCACTGGAGTATCATCGTGCCACCAGTGTTACCACGCGATCATCTTCCACCACCAAGTCACCAATTCAGGAGGAAACTCATAATTATGAGAAAACCCCCCCTTTGTGAGATTCGAACCCATGACCTAATAGGCCCTAAGTCATCCCACCACCAAGATGCCGCTGGGCTATAATGCCTTTGGCTTTTATTGTTTACATATTTCCTCTAACTAGAAGGATGCTCGCGTGTAAGGCCCCGTTCCCGAGACGCTTACAGTTGATTCCTCATCGCGCATAAAGCTTTTAATTACATGTACTTTATAAAATGTTGCAGTGAAAACATTCAAAAATAACATCTCATTTCATTATAAATACGTTTGCCAAATAATACATCGTCATTTAGTTACAAAATACATTGTTGCATTACATCACAAAAGCATTATATAAATGGATGCCATCCCAAAAGAGCTGAGTAGCCGCCTCGTGCCATCCTCAGCAACGTTACCTGCCAACTGGAAACACATAAAAAGTCAGCGTTGCTGAGTGAGTTCTACTTTTATAATAAAACATACTTTTCTTTCGTTAAAACCGGTCTTTACATACATACGATCACACATCATACGTACACATAGATAATATCATTATTATCTTCATCAATCGTTCGTTAACTTTCGTTCACATTCATTCATAAATTCTTACTTTCATTCGTACGTTCCTTACTTTCATTCGTACATTCGTTACATTCATTCGTACGTTCATTACTTTTATTCGTACGTTCATTACATTCATTCTACGTTCATTACTTTCGATGACATATACATTACCCCGAATATTGTGCACGAAGCGGGTAACTGAGCCTGAGGTCTTTCATAGACCTCGAACATTGGGCACGGAGCTGGCTCCAGTACCTATGGTAAGTACATTCATCACGTATCTTTTCTCTTTCATTCCGAATCAATGCCATATGCTATACCTCGAACATTGTGCACGAAGCTGATGCTGGACCTGTGGTAATTAAATCACGAACATTGTGCACGAAGCTGATCCAGTCATCTAGGGCAAGCGGCAAGGATCCCGTACATATGATCAATCACAAAGATTGGACCCCAGTGTGCATCCTTCGGGGTAGCTAACCCGCACACCGTTGAGCTAACACCTTCATTGGGTGTGCACGTCCATGCATTTGCTTGCATGGCTTTCTTACATTCATTCATTCATTCATTAATGCACGCATTCGTTCATCATGTTCCTCTTTTATTATCTTCCAATTTACGTTACATAGTACTTTCATTCATTCATTAACGTAACACTCAAAGCCACAATAAGATAAGCATACGTCACAAATATGAACATCAACATACACTATAGCATTACTATACAGGGCATCATCATACATACGTAACATACATCATGCATAAACATGCAACATCATCACCATCATGCCCTACGTGACTTCTACGATCCCAACAGTCATCTTACATGTACCTACGGGGACTTCCACGTCAAAACTTACATCTGGACTTTCCCCCGAAAGTTTTCGCATGCATGTATTGCCATTAAAGTTTTCGCATGCATAGTTGTCAGATTCATTGAAGTTGTCGCATGCATGTATTGCCATTAAAGTTTTCGCATTGCATGCCTTAAGCATGCATTGTCGCATGCAAATTATTCCAAGAAGTTTGTCGCATGCCTTTAATTCAACATTTCGCAAGCATGTGATTCAGCTCCACTTTCGCATCATGCATGCGATTTTTGTACCTTTCGCATACATGCATGCATGCGACATCGTGTGAGTTTGTTGTCCAACATGCATACTTTCGCATGCATGTTGTTGTGCGGAATAATATCACGCGACCTACAATGATATTTTAATCCAAATGCTTAGTCCCTTACAAACAGAAAGAAAATAACTTCACTTATTACTAATCCAAATTTGTTAAATTTTTACGTAAATGTTAATATAAAGGTTTAAAATTGTTATTTTATTCACTATTACCTCATAATTTAAAATTTATTTAATAAAAAGAAAATAACTTCACTTATTAAAAATCAAAATATTTATATGTTACATCTAATAATTAGTTACTAAATCCCTAAAATAATGGATAGGGTTGAACAATTGGTTCTTAAATTCCTAAACTAAGGCAAATTTAAAATATTTAATTGTTCAAATTTGTTAAACTTTTATGTAAGTGTATTAAGCGTAGGGTTGTTATATAACTAATTGTAAGGGGGTAATCCATAAATAATGATATAATTACTATTATACCCTTAAAAATGATTGTACCTTGTGCATTGAGACAAGTTTGTGTTCTTAATTTTAGGTATCTTAAAATACCCCTCCTAAATGCTTTATATATAGTATATGTGTACACTTAGTATCAATATTTAAAGTTGTTTACAGTTATTTATAACTCAATGTTGTATATGTGTACAATTAGTTAGTAATTTAAATTTGTTAAATTTTTACGGCAACGGTTTGTATAAAGTTTAAAGATGTTATTTTTTATTCACTATTATCTCATAATTTAAACTTTATTTAACAGAAAGAAAAATAACTTCACTTATTAGTAATCCAAATTTGTTAAATTTTTACGTAAATGTTAATATAAAGGTTTAAAGTTCTTATTTTATTCACTATTACCTCATAATTTAAAATTTATTTAATAGAAAGAAAATGTTATTTTATTTACTATTACCTCATAATTTAAAATTCATTTAATAGAAAGAAAATAATTTCACTTATTAAAAATCAAAATATTTATATGTTACATCTAATAATTAGTTACTAAATCCCTAAAATAATGGATAGGGTTAGAATAATTGGTTCTTAATTCCTAAACTAAGGCAAATTTAAAATATTTAATTGTTCAAATTTGTTAAACTTTTATGTAAGTGTTAGTAAGTGCAGGGTTGTTTTATAACTAATTGTAAGGGGGTAATCCGTAAATAATGATATAATTACTATTATACCCCTAAAAATGATTGTACGTTATGCATCGAGACAAGTTTGTGTTCTTAATTTTAAGGTATCTTAAAATACCCCTCCTAAATGCTTTATATATAACTAGAAGGGTGCCCGCGCAATGCAGCTGGACGATATTTTACATTTGACACGTGCATTTAATATTTTATTATTCTTGTAGTAGTTTTATAAAAGTTTATTATGTTTTTATGCTAAATTTAAAACAACAGATAAATTAGTTCTGTATAACGACTTGTATATACGCATTAACTTATTGTACCTCATAAAATACAGATCGTTTCAGCAAAAAGTTTACACCAAAATATTTAAAAAAAAACAGGTTAAGTTGTAGTCTCAAAACGTTTTTTAATGTGATATATTAAAAGATACAGCTGAAATCTTAAAACATATTAAGTTTTTTATAATATAAAATTTTATGCAAATATTAGTAAGTGTAAGGTTATTGTGTAACTAATTATAAGAGGTAATGTGTAAATAATGTTATAAATACAATTTTACCCTTAAAAGTGGTTGTATCTTATGCATTAAATATAGTAAGTGTTATTAATTTTATGGTATCTTAAAATACCCCTCTCATATGCTTTATATATAGTATAGATATAGATATCATGAAATTTAAAACAATTAGGGTTAACTTAAGAGGAACCGAATTTGTTAGCATGTAGTTCCTTAAAATTGAAGCTACAATTTTACTTGTTAAAAACAGAATGCAGCCATGGAAAGTTTGTATAGGATAGACATATAGAGTCAATGTATGTTTACTTATTCTCTTACCTCTATCATTTGCTAAGATCACTTCAAGGCCACAAATTTAGACACCCATACAACAATTTGAAAGACATTAGAGTACAAAGGAATACCAAACAACATATCATTCCTTGTACTTTTAAAATGATTTCGTATTTGACTTTTGCGACCAACGTCATAAATATATATATATATATACACACATATATATATATGTATATATATATGTATATATATGTATATATATATGTATATATATATGTATATATATGTGTATATATATATATATATAATAACATCAACAACATTGCAAACGTTAAATAAAGGGTCATAATTGTCATTATGAGATTTACAAGGTTTTAGTTGTACTAGTTATAGATTGTAGTCAAGAATAATCTTGAAGGGCTTGTTGTGTAAATTCTTTAGTGCGGTTGTTAATAATTAGTTAGTAAATTTGGGATAAAATGAATTGGTGAATAACTCAGAGATAACTTTTCAGTTAGTAATCATATTCTTTGTTCTTGTTCTCTGTAATCGTTTGGTATTCAATCAAGTTCTTGATTTCGATGTTAGTGGATTTGTTGTATTTCTTTAATAATTCGGTATCAGAGCCAAGTTGGGCTCAACATCTGGGCAAATCCGATTGAGTTTCACAACAATCGAAGATCAAGATGGGATCGATAAAATTCGGATTGGAAAAGTTCAATGGGAGAAATGATTTTAGCTTGTAGAGAGTGAAGATGAGGACACTATTGGTTTATCAAGGGATCTCAAATGCGCTGTTAGGGGAGCCCAATATGCCAACAGCCCTCTCAGATAAAGAGAAGAAGGATATCTTAGAGAAGGCACACAATGTAATTATACTAAGCTTAGGAGATAGAGTTCTTCGAGAAGTATCTAAGGAGCTTACTACTACTGGTGTATGGTCGAAGCTGGAATCCCTTTACATGATAAGTCACTAGCGAATCGATTATATCTAAAGAAACATTTGTATACATTCAATATGAGCTCAGTAAAATCCTTAGAGGATCACACAAATGAGTTCAGTAAACTCATTTTGGATCTTCAGAACATTGAAGTGTAATTGTATGATTAAGATCAAGCAATTATCTTCTTGACCTACCATCAACCTATGAACATTTCGTTGATACATTGATGTACGGGAGAGAAACGCTGACCATGGAGGAGGTTCTAGCTGTGCTTAATTCAAAAGAATTGAAGAAGGGATCAGATTATAATGAAGATGGTAAAGAAGGTTTATTTGTCAGGGGGAGACCTGAATAAGGAGGGTTCAAGGGTAAGAACCAAGAAAGGTCAAAATATAGGTTCAAGAGAAGGTACTTCTTGTGCAATTTCAAGAAACATCTTAAGAGGGTTGCCTTTGAGCAGAAGAAGAAGAAGGGTGATGTGTCACACCCCGCTGATAGCGGAACACGGGGAGTGCGAGCTAGACGGGATCGTCATAACACATGGTATATGATAGAGTAGCAATAAAAGGATGATGACAAACGTGTCATGATGACACCCGAACACAATGGAGACTTGTGTCGTGTATAGTCAATGTTCACGACAGCATAGTCATAAGCACTACACAAATGATCACAAAAACATTGATTCAGCTTGTATTGTAATATTCCCACAACATGGGAATAAATGTACAAAAGATCATGTTCGTATTCAAGCTTTACAAAAGATTAAACACAAATGCATCCTAGGGTCTCCTCTACAAGGCAGCACTCCTAGATCTTCAGTTCTCATTGTTACCTGAAAAATATGCTCAAAATGGTCAACAATAATGTTGGTGAGCTTCGCAGGTTTAAATTGTAAACTTGTAATTGATGCTGTATATTGTTTGTAATGGAATACCGTGCATACAGTTATAAGTAAGCATAATCACATAGCATGAGTTTTATACAACCAAACCTAATGACGTACACAAAGAACTTGTCAGAATATATTCACCCCAGGCCCGATCCTGGCAGTATGGATGGTACTCACAAGTAACCATCTCGTCAAGGGTGGGGGTGTCAACCCAGTAGTACTACTAATACCTATCTGTTGGTTCCAACACCGGAATTAATGGTTGTAAGACAGTCCACACAGTAACATCATGTATGTATCAGATAAGTACTCACAAAATAGTATCACGTTGATTCCAAGTATGAAAATTGTATGTATGTTGTACAGCATTGAAAACGTGTGAGCATACTTTTCCCCCATGTTTGTAAAAGATTGAAACAATGTATAAGCGTAAAAAGGGGCCACGAAACTCACTTGTTAAGTGGTATGTATGTCTGATGAACTTCCCAAACTTGTATGTATGTATGAACAGTCAATCACCTATTGACAGTTACGTTAAGAGTCAATCTTGTGGACTATTGTTAATAATATTGTTTAATTTAGTCGGGTCGTTTCGGTTCGGTCGTGAGTAGTACACACAAGCAGTCACACACATCTTAGGCTAGATTGTTTTAAATAGTACGTGCCTGTTAATGGCGTTGATTTTAATCTTTGTGATCAAGCTATGACACTTAATTATATTTTATTATCGTCGTGAGATCTCCGAAGAGGGGATCCACACACGCACACACCATTAAGTCATACAGTGGGACCGGACGCACGACTGACACCCCATTCACACGAGTGGACTTTCAGTCGTACGAATTAGCTACTTTCGTACAATTGATCCTCCATTCGTGTGACTAAGCCTTCAGTCGTACCATGCAATACCAATCGCACGACCCATCAGCCAACTGCGCGACTCGAAGTCCCTCCGCGCGAATCAGCTTAATTCGCGCGAGTGGACCCCCTTTCGCGCGACAGGCATCTGACCGTGCGATTTCACACACTCGCACACATTCCACATTCGCATAGCCCAGTCACGCGACAACCCCTGTCGCGTGACATCTCCAATCGCGTGACCTTCCTAATCGCGTGACAACTTCTGTTTCGCACCCACCGACAGTCGCGCGACACAACCGCGCGACTTGCCTATTCGCTCATGTCTCAAGTCGCACACATACCCAGTCGCACGCTAAACTCGCACACCCACATGCAGTCGCACGCCCCCCCCCTCGCGCGCGACAACCCTTTTCGCGTCATCGGGAGTCGCGACGGCAGTGAGTTTCAGGTCGGCCTTCGGCTGCCCGATCGCGAGTGTTACCCAACCAGAACCTCCAGAACTCGTTTTCTAACCCATCTAGCCAAGAAACACGCTCAGAAACAAGACATGCAAGTCCACACGACCTCTTGTGCTCGGATGAACCCGAGCACCCGAAAACCCTCGAATGCAGCTGTAAAATCGAGTTATAAACGAGGTGGTGAGGTTATCTACCTGCTAGGAACTAGTATTCACGATGGTGTTCGAGATTTGAAGACGAAATTGCAAGAAACGGGTTGGTTTTGGTGTTGGTTTCTAGAGAGAGAGTGTAGAGAGAAAGATGGAGTAGTGAGAGAGTGAAAAGAGTGAAAAATGGCTGGGAAGGGGTATTTATACCCAGCCTGGTTTCTCAAAGTTTCAAGTTTAGTCCCCGCACTTTGCCCCGAGTTTCTAAATTTTGTTTCGGTTAAAAGCGTTATAATTTTTGTGTTGTTTTACTGACGGTAAAATGTTATTAGCGTTATTTATAATTTAAATGATTTAATTTCGTAAAAATTATTTTATTATAAAAATGGCGGGTTTAGTGTTAACGGGGCAAATTTTGGAGAATATCTTAAGGCACTACACATATAAGGCTATTAAGTAAAACAAATATGGTATTCACGTAATTGGTTAGTCATAATAAGGAATAACTGTTAACGAAGGCTAAGTAAAACACGTTAAATGACGGACCTTTGGTGACGGATGTCACAGTATCCCCCAGTTGAGGGAATTTCGTCCCGAAATTCAACTGGCGCTAGGCCTTAGAACGTCATCCGCGAATAAGTGTGGATATTTGAGTCTCATCTGATCTTCACGTTCCCATGTAAACTCTGGCCCTCGTTTGGAATTCCATCTCACACGGACGATGGGTATCTTGCTGCGCCTTAGCTTTTTGACTTTTCGGTCCATGACCTCAATAGGTTCCTCAATAAAATGAAGCTTTTCATCGATCTTGATTTCCTCAATCGGTACGTGTAAGGACTCGTCTGCCAAACACTTTTTGAGGTTCGACACGTGAAAAGTATTATGCACACCACTAAGTTCTTGTGGCAACCTCAATCGGTAAGCCACCGGACCGATTCTTTCTGTAATCTCGAATGGTCCTACGTATCGAGGGGCTAACTTCCCTTTCTTACCAAATCGTACGATCCCTTTCCAAGGAGAGACCTTGAGTAAGACATGATCTCCAACATTGAATTCGAGAGGCTTCCGACGGTTGTCGGCATAGCTCTTTTGGCGATCTCTAGCTGCTTTAAGTCGGTCTTTGATTTGGAAGATCTTATCAGTAGTTTCTTGAATGATCTCTGGGCCCGTAAGCTGGCTTTCACCAACTTCAGCCCAACAAACTGGTGATCTACATTTCCGTCCATACAACGCTTCGAATGGTGCGCATCCAATGCTTGTGTGATAGCTGTTGTTGTAGGAGAACTCAATCAGCGGTAGATGAGTATCCCAACTACCACCAAAATCAATGACGCATGCCCTCAGCATATCCTCAAGCGTCTGTATCGTTCGTTCGCTTTGGCCGTCTGTCTGGGGTGATAGGCTGTACTCATGTCTAACCGAGTGCCCATCGCTTTATGTAACGTCTGCCAAAGCGTGAAGTAAATCGACTGTCTCGGTCGGATATGATTGACACCGGCACCCCGTGCCGTGTCACGACCTCTTTGATGTACAATCTTGCCAGCTTATCCATCTTGTAGTCTTCCCGGATAGGCAAGAAGTGAGCAGATTTCGTCATTCGATCCACCACGACCCATATCGAGTCGTGCCCGTTTGGTGTTCTCGGGAGTTTGGTAATGAAATCCATTGTGATGTTCTCCCATTTCCACTCTGGAATTTCAGGTTGTTGCAATAATCCCGATGGTTTCTGGTGTTCAGCCTTGACCTTTGAACAAGTCAAGCATTTGCTCACGTATACAGCAACATCTTTCTTCATACCTGGCCACCAGTATAGTTCCTTCAGATCGTGGTACATCTTGTCTGCACCAGGATGAACAGAGTATCGAGTCTTGTGTGCTTCATCCAAGACTAGTGTACGTACACCTCCCCATTTAGGGACCCATATACGATCTATGAAGTAATGAACGCCGTCATCCTTGCGAGTCATTTGTTTATCCAACCCTCGGAACTCTTCCCCCGCAAGGTTTTCTTCTTTCAACGCCTCGTTTTGTGCTAATTGAATCTGAGCCTTTAAATTAGTCTGAATAGTCAAACCTAGCGCTCGAGCACGTAATGGTTTCACACGTTCTTTGCGGCTTAATGCATCAGCCACCACGTTAGCTTTCCCGGATGATACCGGATTTCACAATCGTAGTCGCTAAGCAGTTCTACCCAGCGTCGCTGCCGCATGTTAAGTTCTTTCTGGTTCATGATGTGTTGGAGGCTCTTATGGTCTGTGTAGATGATGCATTTGGTTCCGTATAGATAATGCCTCCATATCTTGAGTGCAAACACTACGGCACCCAACTCCAAATCGTGAGTTGTGTAGTTCTTTTCATGCACCTTGAGTTGTCGCGAAGCGTAAGCAATCACCTTATCTTTCTGCATTAGCACACAGCCCAAACCTTGATGTGAAGCATCGCAGTACACCACAAAATCATCAGTTCCGTCTGGGAGAGACAATATCGGTGCGTTGCACAGCTTCTCCTTCAACGTTTGGAACGCCTGTTCTTGTGCTTTCCCCCAGTCGAACTTCTTGTCTTTCTGAGTCAACAAAGTCAGTGGTTGGGCAATCTTGGAGAAATTGGCAATAAAGCGACGATAGTATCCGGCCAATCCCAAAAATTGCCGTATTTCTGAGGGTGTTTGGGGAGTATCCCACTTCTTCACAGCTTCAATCTTACCGGGGTCCACATGAATTCCATTTTCGTTGACTACATGACCCAAGAACTTCACTTCTCGAAGCCAGAATTCACACTTTGAGAACTTGGCGAAAAGCTTCTCTTCCTTCAACAGTTGTAGAATTGTTTGGAGGTGTTTTTCGTGATCCTCCTTTGAACGAGAATAGATGAGTATGTCATCTATGAATACGATCACGAACTTATCAAGATAAGGCTTACACACCCGATTCATCAGATCCATAAAGACAGCTGGAGCGTTGGTCAATCCGAACGGCATGACCAAGAACTCATATGCCCGTAACGAGTTCTGAATGCTGTCTTTGGAATATCGTCCTCGAATACTCTTAATTGATGATAACCAGATCGAAGGTCGATCTTAGAGAAATACGAGGCTCCTTGCAATTGATCGAACAGGTCGTCGATTCTGGGGAGAGGATACCGATTCTTCACGGTCAATTTGTTCAGCTCCCTGTAGTCGATACACATACGGAACGACCCATCCTTCTTCTTGACAAATAATATCGGTGCTCCCCACGGTGATTGACTCGGTCGGATGAAACCCTTCTCCAGTAGTTCCTGTAGTTGGCTGGATAACTCTTGCATCTCTGAGGGTGCTAACCGATACGGTGTCTTAGCTACCGGTGTAGCTCCCGGGACCAGCTCTATATGGAATTCCACCTGTCGTGGAGGAGGCAATCCAGACAAATCATCAGGGAACACCTCCGGATAATCTCGTACAATTGGGATGTCTGCCAATTTTGTCTCCTCTTCTTTCTTTTCTACGATGTGAGCCAGAAATGTGTAACACTGCTTTCGTAGACTTCGGCGGGCTTTCATGCAAGAAATGAGCTTTAGTGTTCTTCCCGGTCGTTCTCCTTGAATCTTGAGTACCTCCCCGTTTGGCATGGGGATTCGTACTACTTTCTCCCGGCAAACAATCTCGGCTCCATGATTCGACAACCAATCCATACCCACTATCACATCGAAGCTGCCTAACTCGAATGGTATCAAGTCTATGCTAAAGGCCTGGTCTTCTAACATTAGGGTGCAATTCTTAATAATCTCGTCTGCTTGTTCAACCCTACCATTGGCCATTTCTACAGAGTAACTAGTTTCTAGCCTACTAGCACTTAAATCAAGCATATGCACGAACTCAGAGGATATAAAGCTATTGTCTGCCCCAGTATCAAATAGTATGGATGCAAAATGGTGATTGAGCAGATACGTACCCGTAACAACGTTCGGGTCCTGACGGGCATCATTAGCTCCAATGACGAAGGCGCGTCCCCGTGCAGCATTTCCTTGGTTTCCATGACCTTGAGCGCCCGCTATGGCCATCACTTGCTGTTGGTTATCCCCCTGTTGACCCGGTGCCCTGTTCAGTCGGGGGCACATGTTTCTGAAGTGACCCGGATTTCCACATTCGTAACAGACTCTGGCATTCCCGGCGGGGTTAACCGCGTTGACGGGTGTAACCAGATTCGGTGCCACTCTACAATCTCTTGCTAGGTGCCCCGGGCGCCTACAGTTTGCGCACACCCGGCACTGCATCTCTGGGGGATGATGATAGCTGCATCTATCACATTTGGGATATGGCCCAACATATTCCCTCTTCCCTTGAGTCACGGCCGCAAAGTTTCTAGTGGTCTTGGCCCTTTTATCAGATTTCCCGGCACTCGACCGGCTTGTTTCCCCAGCATCCTTTCGCTTCTCTGCTCCCTTGCCCAATACCCCTGTTCGTACCATCTCATCGGTCAGAGCGCCAGCCTTCAGAATTGCGCTCTGGATCGTAGGAGGAGCAGCCGCAGTTACCATTGCCCGTATTTGAGGCGCAAGTCCCCAAATGTACCTCTCAATCCTCTTAGATTCCGGAGTGACTAAATGTGGAACTAGTCTAGCCAACTCGTGGAATCGGTCAGTGTAGGCTGCATGCCCCGCCCCTACCATGGCATGATTCCAGAATTCATGCTCAAGCTTTTGCATCTCGTTGTGAGGGCAGTACTCCTCGGTAATCAAGGCCTTAAATTCATCCCAGGTCATCTGCATCGCAGATTCCCTTCCTCTCGCTTGAACCTGGGTGTTCCACCAGGTTAGTGCTCGGCCCTGCAGTGAGCACGTAACATACTTGATGCGTTGGCTGTCGAGGCATTCGCTGATGTCAATCACAGCCTCCATCTTTTCAAGCCATCTTATCAGGGCTATCGCCCCACCTTTCCCGTCGAATTCACGGGGCTTACAGGCCACAAACTCCTTGTAAGAACAGCCCCGTTTAGTATTAGCAACCCCAGTTCCATTACCGGCCGTTCCACCATCTCCGGTCTCTTGATTGCTTTCATTCCCGTTCGTGTTCCCATTACCCCCGTTCTCGTTACCACCATCCCGTGGGAGTGGTTTTGCTGTTGCAAAGCATCGCTCACTTGAGCTACAATAGTGGGAATCAAGGCAGTCAGTTGTTGAGCAATCAGGGTTGCCATGTCAGGACTTCCAGTCCCTTGAGTATTGCCAATAGGACCCTCATTTCCTCCTGAAGATCTGCCTCTGCCTCTGCCTCTGCCCCTCGGGGCTTCACTTCCGCTACTACTTCTGCGGTTAGATCTTCGAGGCGGCATGTTCTATTCATAAAAGGGGTAACATATAAGCTTTAGTCACCTTATGATAATCAAGTACTCCACTTATCAGTTCCAACGTTCGATGCTCCGGTCAGTCAAGACCACCATGCAACCATTTTAAGCATATTCTCGGTATACCGGTGGTGTTTATATATAGGGTTCCCCGCAGCGTTCCCACCACACCCACGATGTACCGAGAATGATGCCTAATCCGGTTACATGACATCCGACCTTCCTTTACATCATAATCCATCAAGTCAACTGAGAGTCCAAGCATGTAATCACGTATGGTCTAGCGAAGGTTGTCTATCACGCGTCCTTAAAAGGACTCAGACATAGCCTCCTCGGGTCGGTCTCTCAGTGTATGAGGTCAGGCGCAATGTAAGATCTGTGACGATCTGTTCGGGTTTCGATTCCCGAATTTGGTTATGATAACTCGGCGCACAGAGGGAACGGAAGATCCAATAGGAAGCACCTCATCAGTGACGAGCACAAGGCTCAAGCACAAGGTGAAGGATCACATAACAGAAAGATAATCAATCATGTAAGGAGGAACACATACACGAGATATATAAATGCACACAAGCTTAAGCATGCAAATCTACATGAAGGTTCCTAGGTTATAGTCTAGGTCAAGTGTAATTGCCTAATTCTCTATAACCAATGGCTCTGATACCAGTCTGTCACACCCCCGCTGATAGCGGAACACGGGGAGTGCGAGCTAGACGGGATCGTCATAACACATGGTATATGATAGAGTAGCAATAAAAGGATGATGACAAACGTGTCATGACGACACCCGAACACAATGGAGACTTGTGTCGTGTATAGTCAATGTTCACGACAGCATAGTCATAAGCACTACACAAATGATCACAAAAACATTGATTCAGCTTGTATTGTAATATTCCCACAACATGGGAATAAATGTACAAAAGATCATGTTCGTATTCAAGCTTTACAAAAGATTAAACACAAATGCATCCTAGGTTCTCCTCTACAAGGCAGCACTCCTAGATCTTCAGTTCTCATTGTTACCTGAAAAATATGCTCAAAATGGTCAACAATAATGTTGGTGAGCTTCGCAGGTTTAAATTGTAAACTTGTAATTGATGCTGTATATTGTTTGTAATGGAATACCGTGCATACAGTTATAAGTAAGCATAATCACATAGCATGAGTTTTATACAACCAAACCTAATGACGTACACAAAGAACTTGTCAGAATATATTCACCCCAGGCCCGATCCTGGCAGTATGGATGGTACTCACAAGTAACCATCTCGTCAAGGGTGGGGTGTCAACCCAGTAGTACTACTAATACCTATCTGTTGGTTCCAACACCGGAATTAATGGTTGTAAGACAGTCCACACAGTAACATCATGTATGTATCAGATAAGTACTCACAAAATAGTATCACGTTGATTCCAAGTATGAAAATTGTATGTATGTTGTACAGCATTGAAAACGTGTGAGCATACTTTTCCCCCATGTTTGTAAAAGATTGAAACAATGTATAAGCGTAAAAAGGGGCCACGAAACTCACTTGTTAAGTGGTATGTATGTCTGATGAACTTCCCAAACTTGTATGTATGTATGAACAGTCAATCACCTATTGACAGTTACGTTAAGAGTCAATCTTGTGGACTATTGTTAATAATATTGTTTAATTTAGTCGGGTCGTTTCGGTTCGGTCGTGAGTAGTACACACAAGCAGTCACACACATCTTAGGCTAGATTGTTTTAAATAGTACGTGCCTGTTAATGGCGTTGATTTTAATCTTTGTGATCAAGCTATGACACTTAATTATATTTTATTATCGTCGTGAGATCTCCGAAGAGGGGATCCACACACGCACACACCATTAAGTCATACAGTGGGACCGGACGCACGACTGACACCCCATTCACACGAGTGGACTTTCAGTCGTACGAATTAGCTACTTTCGTACAATTGATCCTCCATTCGTGTGACTAAGCCTTCAGTCGTACCATGCAATACCAATCGCACGACCCATCAGCCAACTGCGCGACTCGAAGTCCCTCCGCGCGAATCAGCTTAATTCGCGCGAGTGGACCCCCTTTCGCGCGACAGGCATCTGACCGTGCGATTTCACACACTCGCACACATTCCACATTCGCATAGCCCAGTCACGCGACAACCCCTGTCGCGTGACATCTCCAATCGCGTGACCTTCCTAATCGCGTGACAACTTCTGTTTCGCACCCACCGACAGTCGCGCGACACAACCGCGCGACTTGCCTATTCGCTCATGTCTCAAGTCGCACACATACCCAGTCGCACGCTAAACTCGCACACCCACATGCAGTCGCACGCCCCCCCCCTCGCGCGCGACAACCCTTTTCGCGTCATCGGGAGTCGCGACGGCAGTGAGTTTCAGGTCGGCCTTCGGCTGCCCGATCGCGAGTGTTACCCAACCAGAACCTCCAGAACTCGTTTTCTAACCCATCTAGCCAAGAAACACGCTCAGAAACAAGACATGCAAGTCCACACGACCTCTTGTGCTCGGATGAACCCGAGCACCCGAAAACCCTCGAATGCAGCTGTAAAATCGAGTTATAAACGAGGTGGTGAGGTTATCTACCTGCTAGGAACTAGTATTCACGATGGTGTTCGAGATTTGAAGACGAAATTGCAAGAAACGGGTTGGTTTTGGTGTTGGTTTCTAGAGAGAGAGTGTAGAGAGAAAGATGGAGTAGTGAGAAAGTGAAAAGAGTGAAAAATGGCTGGGAAGGGGTATTTATACCCAGCCTGGTTTCTCAAAGTTTCAAGTTTAGTCCCCGCACTTTGCCCCGAGTTCCTAAATTTTGTTTCGGTTAAAAGCGTTATAATTTTTGTGTTGTTTTACTGACGGTAAAATGTTATTAGCGTTATTTATAATTTAAAATGATTTAATTTCGTAAAAATTATTTTATTATAAAAATGGCGGGTTTAGTGTTAACGGGGCAAATTTTGGAGAATATCTTAAGGCACTACACATATAAGGGCTATTAAGTAAAACAAATATGGTATTCACGTAATTGGTTAGTCATAATAAGGAATAACTGTTAACGAAGGCTAAGTAAAACACGTTAAATGACGGACCTTTGGTGACGGATGTCACATGATGTTAGCAACCAAAAAGGAAAGCCAAACCATGTATCTCAAGATGAACAATCGGATGGCTATGATAGTGCTAATGTATTCTTTATGACTGATTTGGGTAAAAAGGAACAATGGTTAATGGACTCTGGGTGTTATTTCTACATGGCACCTGTAAAGAGTTTCTTTAAAGAGTTGAATTTAGAGGACCTGGGCTCTTGGATTAAAGATCAGCCCTATTCTTGGTACAGGCACTGTTACATTGAAAATGCATAATGGTATGTTGCATGATCTTAAAATGTGAGATATGTTCCTTCACTAAAAATATGCCTCTTGTCACTTGGTACTTTTGAAAGACAAGGATACAAGGTGAATCTGAAAAAAGGTAAGGCCAGGGTGTCTATGGTGCCATTGGCACGCACAAGGAAAGAAAACAATGTCTATCTCTTGGATAGAAAGGTTCTCCTAACAAGTAGCGGTGCTCATATTCCTCAAGCATATACAGAAGATGATGTTGTGTTGTGGCATAATAGGATAGGTCATATTAGTGTGCAACTCAGCAAACAGGTGTTGGGAGACCTAAAAAACTATGACATCGATATGTATGAAAACTAAATTCTTGGAAAGCACTAGAGGGTGAAGTTCAGTAGAGGAAAGCGTACTACAAAAGGCATTCTTGATTACATTCATTCTGACCTATCCATAATTGATGATTACTCAAGAAGAGTATGGGTGATTGTGTTGAAGAACAAGAGGGAGGCATTCACTTAGTTCAAAGACTGGAAGGTATTGATAGAAAACCAGACTAATAAAAGAATAAAGAAATCGAGAACTGATAATGGTCTTGAGTTTTGCAAATATGAGTTCAATCAGTTTTCAAGGAGAATGGAATTGCTAAACACTTGACTATGCTTCGTAATCCACAGTAAAATAGACTGGCTGAGCGAATGAATAGAACAATAGGTGAGAGAATGAGATGTATGCTTATAGGTGCTGGTCTGCCTAAGAGTTTTTGGGTTGATGCTGCAACTACTACTGCATACTTAAAGATGAAGACCCCTATAGAAGTGTGGTCAGGACATAAGGTAGATTATAATAATCTAAGAATATTTGGCTCGTTAGCTTATGCTCACATCAGTCAAGGAATGTTGGAACCAATGGCAATTAAGTGTGAGTTCTTAGGATATCCAGATGGTGTGAAAGGATATAGGCTTGGAATCTTGAAAAGGTAGGGAAGAGAGTTATTATCGCAAGGATGTAAAGTTCAGTGAAATAGTTCTTCATAAATATTTGATAGGTGTAGATGGTGGTAATAAGGTGCCTAGTAGGTCTCAAGCTACACACATGGATAATAGGAGCGGTACTCAGGTTGTGGTGGAGCCAAGTGAGGAGACAACTGGATTGGATCATCAAAACACTAGAGGTGATAGTCCATAAAGAAGTCCAAGTATTGCAAAAGACAACGTGAGAAGGAATATTATGGATCTTCTTAGGTACATTAGTAATGATAATGTAATAGTAATTGCTTTCATTGCTGCTGAGAATAAAAGCATCTTTGAACCACTTTCTTATAAAGAGGCCATGTTATCAAATGATAAGGAAAAATGGATTTCTGCTATGGATGATGAAATGAAGTCATTGTATGATAATGAGACTTGGGTCTTGGTTAATAAGCCACCTGATAAGAAGGTTGTGTCCTATAAGTGACTGTTTAAGCTAAAAGATAGGTTGAACCAAGGAGATGCACCTAGGTACAAGGCTAGGTTAGTAGCCAAAGGCTTTACTCAAAAGGCGGGTGTTGATTACAATAAAAATTTTCTCCAGTAGTGAAGCATACATCCATCAAAGTGATCTTATCATTGACAGCTGCTCTTGACCTAGAAGTAGAGCAGCTGGATTTTAAGATGACTTTTTTGCATGGTAACTTGGAGGAACAAATTTATATGGAGCCACCTAAAGGTTATGAGGTGTTAGGGGTGAAGGTAAGGTGTGTATGTTAAAGAAATCCTTATATGGTCTTAAAAAGTCACCAGGGCAGTAGTATAGAAGGTTTGATAAATATATGATAAGGATTAGGTTTAAACGAAGTCCCTATGACAGTTGTGTCTATTATAGAGGGTATGAGAAAGGGAAGCATGAGTACCTGCTATTGTATGTTGATGATATGCTGGTGGCATGTAAGGATTATAATGAAGTTCATGCTACTAAAGAAATGTTGAAAAAAGGAGTTTGATATAAAGGAACTAGGAGAGGCAAAGAAGATTCTTGGAATGGAGATTATAAGGGATAGGAAATTGAGGTAGCTCAAGTTGACTCAGGCCGCTTATGTAGACAAAATCTTGTCTATCTATGGTATGTCTGAATGTAAACTTGTGCAGACCCCAATTGGTGCATATTTCAAGATCTCTTTTGCTAATTCACCTCAGAATCACTACAAGAAAACTTTGTTTTTTGCAACTATATTTTTTGACAAAAAATTTTTTGTCACAAATAAAGACAAAATTATGACAAGTTTGTGACAAACTGTGAAACTCTAAAGAAAGCGACAACACTGTGACAAAACTGTGACAATAACATCTTTTGTCGCAAAATTGTCACAATCACAAACAACTTTTGCGATAAATTTGTGACAACATATTGAAAACCCGAAGAAATTTAGCAGGAAACTAAATTTTGTTGCAAAATTTTCGCAACTTATGACAAAATTGCGACAACCTGGAGTACTTTGTGGCAAATTTGTCGCAATTTGTGACAAATTTGTGACAAACTTGAATTTTTTAAATTTAAATATCAATTTGTTTTAATAATTTTATTAATAATAAGATAAACATATTTTTTAAAACTTTTCTTGTAATATTAGGAATATTAAAGTTAAATTATTTTGTTTTTATGATATTAATAATTAGTAGTAATGAAATTATAAAAAAAACATTTATTTTTCTAGCAGTATTATTTTGTATTTTATTTGAATTATATATATGTGTATTCATATGTATGTGATTCATGTGTGCACATGTATGCATGTAAATTAGGGATCATTATGCTTTTCTTTAAACAATAAGATCAAAAAGATCAAATGTAAAACAACGAGCGTTAGTAATGACCAATATATGAAATAAAAGCCAAGATTGTTTAGTTATCAACATTTAGGAACACTTAAACGGGTTAGTTTTAATATTAGTCAATGATTGCTAACATTAATTAGCCGATTAGGGATGACTAGGTGACTCTACAAGTGTATGTGCATGTGTGGATTTATAATGTATACATATATAACATGTGAATTTATGTATATATATATGTATATTATTGTATGTGTTTATGGATGTGTATCATTATGCATGTGCGTATACATGTATGGTCATATATATATATACATACCACAAGATAACATGTGTCTTTATTGAGTATCTCCATATCATTATGTATCGGTGTTTACGTATGCGTTCAACCTATAAAATTTAAAGAAACAAGAGTTTGTCATGTATAGTAAAGACGACAAAAAAGTTAGAGCGGAAAACACTACGTTTAGTACTCGAAAAACAAAAAAAAATTATATACTTGTTGGAAAATTGTCGCAAAAATGCAACAACTTTGTGACAAAATTTCTTCTTTTGTCACAAATTTGTTGCAACTTTTGACAAACTCCAACAACTTTGTAACAACATTTATTTAAAATTATAATTAAAAAAACCTTAAATGAATAAAACCCCTAAAAAGCCCTAAATTGAAAACATCTTCACCATATCATCGACACCCACATCCTCTTTGAGCAATCATCGACCGGACACCACCATCATCACCGGACCACCGTCTTCACCGGACCGCCGTCTTCACCGGACCGCCGTCTTCACCGGACCGCCGTCTTCACCGGACCGCCGGCTCCTCTTCTTCACCCAGCAGTCGCGTACCACCATCATCACAGGATCGCCGTCGACACCCGGTCTTCACACAGCAGTCGCGCACCACCATCATCACCGGACCGTCGGCTCCTCGTCTTCACCAAGCAGTCGCGCACCACCATCATCACAGGACCGCCGTCGACACTCCAGCCGTCACGCACCCCGTATTCCAGCCGGTGGCTTCTCCTTCTTGGTAAGTTTCTTTATCCTCTCTTCGTAATTTCAACATTAACTGTGAATTCTTGGTACACGGAGTCGAGTAGCTTTGTTGATACTTTTATGCTTAGTCTTCTTAATATCAATTTGTTCAAGAATACTTGTATGCAGTCCGTGATACTTTTATGCTTAGTCTTCTTTATGAAGTGGTTTTTAATAAGACAATATTGAGTGTAGGTAATGTAGATATATTATATGAATTAACCAAAACAAACAATTTTACAATAGAAAACTAATTGAGTTACTACAATTTACAAACTTCGGTTTGATAATGTACGAAAATTATTGGCTTATTATTTCAAAAATAGATTGTGTAGTCACGAAAATTATTGCAAACTTTGTTTTTTCTTATCTTCTGTTGTTACTGGGATGATTATGTGTTAGTTTATTTTTTTAGTTTCTAACCATTATGGTTTTTTAGTTATAGATCTCTAAGCATGTTGTTTAATCGAGAATGGATGTATACGATGAGAACCACTAGTAATGGTGTTTTCAATCCTGCATTTCAACAAATTGTTACTTATTTCTTGGATTTTGCATACGCTAATGCAACTAATATTAGAAGCACGACTATCGAAGGGATGGAGGTCTTTGTAATTAGATGTCCGTGTGCAAAATGTAAAAATCGTTAGTAATGAACTACATGCCTATTGGACCAAGACTTCAAAGATTGTTTTATTAAAAGAAAATGACTGAATATATGAGTTGGCATGCAGTTCATCGTAGACAACCAGAAAAAATGTGTCATCCTAGTGATGGTCAAGCCTGGAACTATTTTAACTTACTTTTTCTTGATTTTGCACAAGAGACACGTAATGTTCGTATCGGGCTATGTACCGATGGGTTCAGTCCAAATAATTCAAACGGGACCCCATATTCATGTTGGCCAGTGTTTATTACAGTTTACAACCTACCTCCTTGGCTTGCATTAAAAAATAATACATATAAATGCCTTTGCTCATCCCTGGTCCGAAGAATCCCAGACAGAATTTGGACGTTTTTCTACAACATTTAATAGACGAGTTGAAACTGTTGTTCATGGATGGCATTGAAACTTATGATGCTTATTGAACAAACAACTTTCAAATGAAGGTTGTACTGTTGTGGACAATTAGTGACTTCCCTGCTTATGCAATGTTATCCGGATGGAGCACCCATGGTAAGCTAGCTTGCCCATATTGTGGAGATAAATCAGGATCTTTCCAGCTTCAATTTGGAGGGAAGCCATGCTGGTTTGACTGTCATAGACAACATCTTCCGGCCAAACATAGTTTTCGAAAAGATAAGATTAACTTTAGGAAAAACGTAACGGTAAAGGAGGTAAAACCTATCCCAGAGCCAACCGGAGATGAAATATGGCGGACCATTCAGCATTTTGACACTATTTACCAAGGTCATCCCCATGGTAGTTCAAATATAAGAAACCGTCTAGTTTTGGAATTACATACAATTGGGTGAAGAGAAGCATCTTTTGGGAGCTTCCGTATTGGAGAAAGTTGTTGATCCGACACAACCTCGATATTATGCATATCTAGAAGAATGTCTTTGAGAATCTCTTTCATACAATTATGGACACTTCTAAGTCTAAAGATAATATGAAAGCAAGACATGATATTGAGCTTTATTGTGACCGACCTCTTCTAACCCCATTTATGGTAACAACGGGAAGGTAACCACAAATAAGGGAGATTACACTTTAAAGAAGAATGAGCTTAAAAAAGTTAGTTCATGGTTAAAAACACTAAAATTTCCTGATGGGTATGCAGCAAACAATTATACCCGCATGAGTCACAATCAACTCTTAGAGATAAATACTTTGCTCAATGGTTTCAACACCATGTAAGTAAGCTAATTAAATCATGATAATTATCATTTGTGTATCATTAACCAACGTAATATGTATGGCTGATATGGATGGGGTATATCGACGTATGGAGGAATCTGAGGGATATAATAGATCTCAATCTATGGGACATGAGGACTTTGATGACGAGCAAGACACAAACACGCCTTCTCGCCCTTCTTATGGTGGCTCGAATACAGATTATGCGACCCAACATACTCTCAAAGGCTTCCTATTAGATGGGTTGGGAAGAAGTATGTATGTTTAAAACTAAAATTTATATTATTAATTTGTTCTATAAATATATTTATTTGTTTATATAATATTTGCTAGTGGTAAGGCTTATAGGGTGATTACAAAAGTACTGGAACAACATCTTGAGGGGCCTTGGCCACGTTACTCGCTTGTCCCTAAAGAAGAAAAAAATAGTATGTTTGAGAAATACATGGTAACATATAAAAATTATTTTTTTCTGCTATTTATTAATAAGCTGGAAGAATAATCATCAAACATTAACTTTTAAGGAAATTTGTGGATGGGATCAAGCTGACAACTTTGTCATTAAAGAAGGATTCAACAACGCGGCATCCGATCTATATCGAGGCATCATTTATAGATCAAAAGCAGAATTTAGAGATTTAGCAAAAAAAGCCGGTCATTTTATACCACTAATAAATTTAACTACACCATCATGCGTGATTTTCCACCACGATTATGGCACAATGACTTATGGGTTCCATTATGTGAGGTAAGTGAGTTAAGACATTATTGTTCTTTTGTTATAATTTATTTTAATTGTATTATCATAATTATATTTTTACTATTTGTAGTATTTTAACACTTCCAAGTTTGCTAAAGCATCAGAAAGAGGGAGTAAGAATAGGAATAGTGCTGATAGCTCGGGTGTTACGTCCAGGCACACTGGCGGATCCATCGGATATGACGAGCATCGTCTTCGCTTAGTAATCTAATTATATTTAAAAAGTATAGTAATTGTGTGCTTTTACTATTAACATATATTTTAAACTTTATGTTTTATATTGTAGGAAAAGAAATTAGGTCAACCTGTTACAATGAGCGAATTGTTTCTAGAAACACATCTAGATAAAGAGTCAAAAAAGCTATATCGGGCCGGACAATTTGATGAGAATCCAGAAGGGATGCAGTTTTGCACCGCTCGATCAAGTGAAATATATGTGAGTTATCTTTATTATTGTTATATCATTGTTATATAAATTTTTATTGTTTTTACAATCTGATTTGTCAAATTGTAGGACACGTATTGTAGCGAGAAACATGGTATTGACAAAAATCAACATCCATTGGGTGATGTTGATTGTTGGCGTGATAGTACGGGAGAGGGTAGGAAGTAATATGGGATAGGATCATCAGATCCTTATTTCGTCATGACCGGGACTCCGTCTACATCTCTCACGTCCAGCCTAACACAAGCTGCACTCCAACAATCACAGGAGGAGGTAATTTACTTAAAACAACCTTTTACTATTATATTTAGTCATGAATGTGTGCTAGGTTCTCATATATTACCAGATTGTTAAGATTTTTTAGGTTATAGATGTTGATATATGATTTTTATCATTTATATTTAATAAAATGTATTTAGATTTTATTTGAATCACCCGTAAACATAATTTTATTTCATGGTATAATGAACTATGGTTATATGTTGTTCAAGCATGTATATATGTGTGTTACGCTAACCTAATTTATATTTGTATGCACATGTAGTTCCGACAACAAATGCGGAATGAAATGCAACAACAGGTTGATGAGATCAGAAGAAACATGCGTGAGGAGATGCAGCAATAAATGCGAGCGGAGATGCAACAACAAATGGCCTCTTTTTGAAAGAATTTAGTAAAAATTCAGACAATCATTCACCACAGTGTAGTTTAGTTTAGTTAGTTAAATTATCGTATTGTTCTTGGATTATGTAAACAATATTTGTTTGGATTTGTGTAATTGGACTTAGATTGTGGTTGAATGGTTTATTTGAATTGTATTAAGTTGCAAACAGGTTAAAAAAATTGGATTATTTTATTTTAAAATTAAATTTACTGTTCAAAGGAAAGTTGTCGCAAGTTTGTTACAAAAGGACAAAACATATACTGTTGCAACTTTGTCGCAAAAGTTTGTCGCAAATTTGTTGCAAACACTTGTCGTAAATTTGTTGCAAACCTTTGTCACAAACTTGTTGCAAATTTGTTGCAAAAGTTTGACACAAAGTTGTCGCAAACATTTGTCAGAAGATTGTTGGTATTCTGCCGCAAAATACTTGTAGTAAACCTGTCGTAAAAGTTGTGACATCCGGTGATTTTCCGTTACCAAACTCCGTTAGTTCCGTTAAGTTTTACATACACGCGTCGTAAGCACACACTAGTTGTCGTTTGACGTTGGTGACCTAATAATAATTAAAAATGTTAATTTAATAATAATCTACTTGATTAGATGATTATTGTGTTATGCTTATGCGTTTACGCGATTTAAAGACTATTCAGGAATTTTATCGCGTAACGCGGAAACGCGTGTGTTATTTCGTATGTCTTGTGTTTTTATAAAATAAAATATACAAAAGTTATCATTAGTTTAAATGTTCATATTATTATGTTTAAAACACATTAAAAAGAGTTTAAAAGTTAAATTTTATAAAATGCAAAAGGCTAGGGTTTAAAAGGGGTATATTTGTAAATTTGGCTAAAATACAACAACCCAAACCCCACCCTTTTCCCCCATAACCGACCTGCACTTCTCTCTCCCTCTCTTCTGCGATTTTGAGCCAAGAACAAGCATTAGAACCTGGTTTTGATCGATTTCAACAACAAAACAAGTTAGAATCATCAATTGCAAGCTATTACAAGTTTAAAGGTTAGATTTTTATGAGTTTTTCATGTGTTCTTGATATGGCCGAACCCTCCTGCAAAATTAGTGTTCAATAAGCTGAAATCTTGATGTTTTGATGTTGTTCACATGTTAGTTAGGTTGTATGTATGTTATTTAAAGTCGATTAAGCAAGAAAACAACACTTTTGATTGATTGATTATGAAACTTGATGAACATGAATCCTAATTCGAAAATTTTGGGCCTTTTATGGAATTGATTGTTGTTTGATGTTGTTAGGATGTTAATTAGTTAGTATGAATGCTAGGAAACATGAAATATGCGTATGTATATGCTTTCATGTGAAATGTGTACACGTTCTGATTTCTGGCAGATTGCATACCCTGTTTTCATCATGACATAATCAAATGAAGAAGAATCCAAAAACTGGTTTTCTTGAGTCTAACATGTTCCTCATGGAGTCTAGTTTTCAAAACCTTCAACCTTGTCCAATTTGGATGTGTAAAACGTGAGTTATGATCATTTTAGTGAAGGGTGGTCGGAAACAAACTTTCTGACAGATTCTGAGTCTTATTTTGTATGTGCCACAAACAGGTCATAACAGGTCCAAATGATGTGTTTCTAGTGCCCAAATTGTTTGCTACTGAGTCTAGTTTCCAGAAAGTGTAACCACACTCCAATTGGAGGTGGTTAAATTGGTGTTTTACCTGTTTTGGCTAGAAGGGTCAATTCTGTCCTCTTGGACAGCATGTATGTGTTGACTTGTTTGATATGCCATTTTCATTTCATAAAACCTGAGACCAAACCCTATGGTCAAACATTTTTCCTTGGAATCCTCTGAACTACAGAAAAAGAATTAACCCAATAGATATTTTCAAATGGGAGTTATGCACAATTTGGCAAGCTAACTCCAGCAGCCCTCCGGTTGAGAGCTGCTGTAACATTTTGAGTTTTTCTAGTAACTCCAGGCCTTTAAAACCTAAAACAACTTTTCAAATACTTAATTGACTCATAGGAGAGCCTACTGGAGTTTGGCCTTGGCCTAAATCCTTGCTTGGTTATGTGTTTGACCGTATCGTCCGAACACCTAGAATCTGCCCGAAAACGCAGATTCTGGAAAACGAATACCTACAACCTGTAACATATTTACTTGGCTTTTGCGTGTAATGTTAGTACTACTAGAACTTATTTTGATGGTATAAGTTGTGAATTGGACATGTTGAATGTGTTGTGATTAGTATGGATGATTATTTGGTAGATTATCTGTTTTGACCCGTATATGCTAATTCATGGTTATAGGTCATATAAGTAGGTTATGCATGATCTAACCTGTTATATGATACACTAGTTGTGTTATGAACACACTGAGTATGCTAGATACTAAGAACTTACATGACTTGTATGTTATATGCTCATGTCTGTTTAAATGGTTTACAACACATAATGTCACCAACGGGTCAAACGGGTCAACTGGGTCAAACATGTCTATTCCTCTAAAACCTTGAGTCCTTGGTTATGGTGCACTTAGGGTTTCTCATATTCACTGTTTACATAAACTCATGTACTTGCGTGATCTAGGTAACCTTTGAAGGTTGAGTGTTCACTTTCTTTCAAGTAAACTCTAGTACACAATACGCGTATCAAGTGAGTATTTCTATACCCCTTTTTCTTATTTTCACACTTTGGGGTGAAACATGTTACTTATTAATCATTGCACTTGTAAACGTTTGGATTCTTGTAAACTTATGGCAATTTACTTGTGAGTTGTGGTTAGTTAAACTTTTGTGGTTACCATGTTATGGCATTATATGTACAATCATTAACTATTGCTAGCCCAGCGAAGTCATAGATCTATGGGTAAGACAAGCCTACTTGGTTGATTCAAGTACACTTAGCTGATCGTATATACTTTTAACGTTAATAGAATATTAACGTCGTTTGATACTTGTAAAACATTGTCGAGGTTTGATTGTTGCATTGTTCATAACATCCCTAATCACTTTATTCACTAATTTACAACTTGAATTGCCATCTTTTATATACTTATGTATTTAAAACTATAGAATGCTCACCAACAATATGTTGACCTTTTATTTTTAACATGTTTCAAGCAATAGCGTTATGTGGCTGTGAACAATCGTAACTCTCACGCCTCGACGATTCCGCCGTCAAGGTTGGGGTGTGACAGATTGGTATCAGAGCCCATAACTATAGGGATTTAGGTTATTAGAAATGGTGACCTAGACTATAGCATCTGCATGAACCTTATAGCATTATATTCTCATCTTTTAAATGCATGGTTTGCATGCTACATAATGCTATGCCTTTTGTGCAACTTGATGCCTTAGCATAGGATTGCCTTATGTATGCTTAAAACTTAGTTGACTCCCTAAACTTAACTTTGAATTTTGACTCTCCCCGAACATAAAACCTCTCAATCTTATTCTCGACGACACGTGGAATCGTATACTATTACTTATGATCTGGATCTTTAGACGTATGTCTAATCTATACAAATCTCATCAAGGTTTTGATTTTATAAACCAAGGAAATTTGTGTGACACATAGACACCTGTATTCTGGATTTCCTGGCAAAAGGCCTGAGGGCTAAGGCAAGCATATCGTATAAATCTCATTATGAGACCTGTTATGCTTACCTGGGATTTCTGGGATGAGTGATAAACTATGGTCAAAATACACAAATCCCTAAGGCAAATGGGTCAATTTACCTTGACGTGTCAACGATTCCAAATGGTAATGCGCTACCAAATAGAACCATCCTTTTTGTATCTTAAAAATCCTTGAATCCTTAAACTGGTTTATTACCAAAGTTTAAATACCTTCTCATTCTTAACCTAAATAATGTACCCGTTAATATTGAACTCATCCTACATTTCAACTCTTACATTTAAATGCTCAACGTGTAACGTGTAACGTGTAACGGTATTGAACTCAGCGTTTCATGTAACCAATTCTATACCTTGACCAACGAGAACATGGATTTCAATATACCCAAAGATATTGAGAATCTAAACCGTATGGTCTTTAAAACTTTAAACCGTTACTTATGATTCCAAAATCCTCTTAAGGATGTGTCCCATAACTAAGAACATGCAATGCTGTGAGTGGAATTTCTACATCTCGGGATACTTTGTCTAAACAAAGTGTAAATGGTGATTTGATTCGATCATTGAATCCATTTACTTGACTCGAAACCCTTAAGATGAGTCATCACTTATAAGTACGCGTGTCTGCAATACGGTTATGATTGATCTCATATCTTGAGAAGTCCTTGTGTTTTCCTTTCGATTGTGAATCAAATGTTCACATCTCGTATTGGTGTTGAATCATTTTGACCTAGATTTCGTTTTCCCGACTTAAACCATCCAAGATTTGGACACCATCATAACTAATTCTGTTACCTCAAATCTTAACCTTAAATTTTGTAAGCATGATTTTTTTCCTTTTGTTACATTGATGTAATTTCTAAATTTCTAATTTAGATACTTTTCCTTTCGTTGTTAAGTCGAACCTTGAACCGTCTGCACCATGAGAGATACAAGGGTTTGTAAGTCAATCTAGACTAAGAACACTCGTATCACCTAAATGATTCTATCTCGTCAAAACAGGGGTGATTCCCTTACTTTGATGAATCTCTATTCGTTTTGATAAATGGTTTCCAATTGTGTGTTTTATGATATTTCATCCTCTGGATTAGGGTGATTTCCTTATCTTGAGGATTGACTTCAATTATTCTCATTGAAACTTACACTTCGCAAATGACAAGATCTCACCAAAATAGGATTGAAACCCGTACTTTGGTGACAAATGTCAATCTTCGATTATTTTCTTGTTATTATGAAATTCAATCATCAAGATAGGCGTGAATTCCATACCTTGATGATAATTTCATTTTTATGGATTGTATTTTCTCAAATGAAACGACCTCATCAAAGTAGGAGTGAATTCTGTATTTTGATGAAGAAGTTCATCCTATTATATTTTGTTTTTGTAAAACTTCACCGTTAAGATAGGGGAGACGTCCTTTACCTTAATGGTGAGTTACCTCATCTTATTTCTGTGGATTCTCAACAATGAGTTGGGATTGAATTTTTTTTATTGGTAAGTTAGTAGTCATACCTTGGGAATACACCATCAAGTTAGGAGTGAAAACCACACCTTAATGACTATTCTCATTTCTTGATCTTCAACTTACCAAGGTTGTAATCAAGTGACGAGAACCATGTAGTAACTTGAAGGGTGAATCAATGTTGGTGATTCGACCTATCAAGCCAAAGCATGATCTCTGAACTTGAAAGAAGACTCGATCGTTTTAGGTTGATTTTGACTTTAACCTTGAAACATTTAAATTCTTAAATCGATTTCTTTATCTTCATGTTTTGACTCAATCTAACTACATCGAACCATTTATTCCTTACTTATCAACTTTCATTTTAGAGTTGTCATTGAAACCTGATTGCATAAGTATAATCTTCCTAAACAATCCTTTGTCAAATAAAGATATTATCGAATACCTCTCTTATTGTTTGATAAATTACGTATGCGATCTGCATTAGGAATTTTGTTACCTTGCAAAACATGGTTACAAATACCTTTCTTATTGTTTGCGTCATTTCTTGAATCGTTTTTGAATCTTTAATCTTGAAAATCATTGAAGTTCTAACTTGGTTTTGAACAACAAGACTCGTTATTATCCTCACTGCGATGTGGATAGAATGATTCATAAAAATTTCGTAATCTGTAGTCATGGGTTTGGCATAAAAGAAAAGATATAACTTGGCATGTGTCCAAGTGTCTTACCTTTACATATGACTAAACCTAATCTCCGTGTTTCCGTAAATCTTCTGTTTAACCTTTCATCCACTAAGTGCCTCTTATTTTAAATGTCATGATGACAATTGGTGCATTATAGACCGATTGGCTAAAAATTTAATTCGACCCATTATCTCACAACGTCGAGAAATTGACCTGTATCTGTTTCAAATATTCATATACCATGGTATGACGTTAAAACATCTATCGATATCTTGAATGATTGATTCATTTTCTGTTCTTAATAAAATTCTTAATCATAGTTGTAAACTTATTCTAAGATCTTCGCATAATGTATTATTCTTAGACCGATGGTTGGTCAAAGGAGAAATGCATATTCACAAGATATGCGTTAAGATCGTTTCATATGGTGACATTTGGGATTCTTAAAATTCCGACAGTTAACATTTCTTACCATTGTTGGTCTTTTATTGATATCTAAACATCACCTTACCATGAAATTATATTCTGGAAGTTGTGATTTATAAGTATAATATACGATGGTAACTTGGCATCGCTTTCTAACATTTCATCTCAAAACGTCTCACATTTCACTGATGGGGTTCAAATTGGCATGCATTATGCCAAGAATCTTGTAAGATTCCATCAAGTGAAGCGTTTCATCTGTAATTAAACGTCAATCACTGTTAGTTTGAACACTTATCTTTCATTTTAACTCTTTTGCTCATTTAAGTTCATTCTAAATTTTGAAACGAAATTCTTTAAAGTAGGGGAGACGGTAACATCTTGTATTAACGTTCATTGTTAATCAACGTAAAAGCTTATAATGATAACTAGGAGCCACACACTTTAGACTCTCTTTTTACCTCTAATGGCCCTGTCATTGCACATAAAGTAAACACTAAAGCGGTCAGCTTAATCGATGATGAATTTTCTTCTTTTGATACCTTATCGAAACCTGAAAGTTCTTCAGAATGTATCTCAGGAAATGAAAACACAAACTGTATCAAGAAAGAAAAAGAGAATCACTATGATCTATCTGTGGCTTCATGCTCACCTTTCACTTGAGAATGTGAGGATCAAATGTAGTCCAAGCGTCCTCATCTTGTCATCTCAGCCTCCTCGTAAACAAATTTCGGGACGAAATTTCTTAAAGTAGGGGAGAATGTGACATCCGGTGATTTTCCGTTACCAAACTCCGTTAGTTCCGTTAAGTTTTACATACACGCGTCGTAAGCACACACTAGTTGTCGTTTGACGTTGGTGACCTAATAATAATTAAAAATGTTAATTTAATAATAATCTACTTGATTAGATGATTATTGTGTTATGCTTATGCGTTTACGCGATTTAAAGACTATTCAGGAATTTTATCGCGTAACGCGGAAACGCGTGTGTTATTTCGTATGTCTTGTGTTTTTATAAAATAAAATATACAAAAGTTATCATTAGTTTAAATGTTCATATTATTATGTTTAAAACACATTAAAAAGAGTTTAAAAGTTAAATTTTATAAAATGCAAAAGGCTAGGGTTTAAAAGGGGTATATTTGTAAATTTGGCTAAAATACAACAACCCAAACCCCACCCTTTTCCCCCATAACCGACCTGCACTTCTCTCTCCCTCTCTTCTGCAATTTTGAGCCAAGAACAAGCATTAGAACCTGGTTTTGATCGATTTCAACAACAAAACAAGTTAGAATCATCAATTGCAAGCTATTACAAGTTTAAAGGTTAGATTTTTATGAGTTTTTCATGTGTTCTTGATATGGCCGAACCCTCCTGCAAATTAGTGTTCAATAAGCTGAAATCTTGATGTTTTGATGTTGTTCACATGTTAGTTAGGTTGTATGTATGTTATTTAAAGTCGATTATGCAAGAAAACAACACTTTTGATTGATTGATTATGAAACTTGATGAACATGAATCCTAATTCGAAAATTTTGGGCCTTTTATGGAATTGATTGTTGTTTGATGTTGTTAGGATGTTAATTAGTTAGTATGAATGCTAGGAAACATGAAATATGCGTATGTATATGCTTTCATGTGAAATGTGTACACGTTCTGATTTCTGGCAGATTGCATACCCTGTTTTCATCATGACATAATCAAATGAAGAAGAATCCAAAAACTGGTTTTCTTGAGTCTAACATGTTCCTCATGGAGTCTAGTTTTCAAAACCTTCAACCTTGTCCAATTTGGATGTGTAAAACGTGAGTTATGATCATTTTAGTGAAGGGTGGTCGGAAACAAACTTTCTGACAGATTCTGAGTCTTATTTTGTATGTGCCACAAACAGGTCATAACAGGTCCAAATGATGTGTTTCTAGTGCCCAAATTGTTTGCTACTGAGTCTAGTTTCCAGAAAGTGTAACCACACTCCAATTGGAGGTGGTTAAATTGGTGTTTTACCTGTTTTGGCTAGAAGGGTCAATTCTGTCCTCTTGGACAGCATGTATGTGTTGACTTGTTTGATATGCCATTTTCATTTCATAAAACCTGAGACCAAACCCTATGGTCAAACATTTGTCCTTGGAATCCTCTGAACTACAGAAAAAGAATTAACCCAATAGATATTTTCAAATGGGAGTTATGCACAATTTGGCAAGCTAACTCCAGCAGCCCTCCGGTTGAGAGCTGCTGTAACATTTTGAGTTTTTCTAGTAACTCCAGGCCTTTAAAACCTAAAACAACTTTTCAAATACTTAATTGACTCATAGGAGAGCCTACTGGAGTTTGGCCTTGGCCTAAATCCTTGCTTGGTTATGTGTTTGACCGTATCGTCCGAACACCTAGAATCTGCCCGAAAACGCAGATTCTGGAAAACGAATACCTACAACCTGTAACATATTTACTTGGCTTTTGCGTGTAATGTTAGTACTACTAGAACTTATTTTGATGGTATAAGTTGTGAATTGGACATGTTGAATGTGTTGTGATTAGTATGGATGATTATTTGGTAGATTATCTGTTTTGACCCGTATATGCTAATTCATGGTTATAGGTCATATAAGTAGGTTATGCATGATCTAACCTGTTATATGATACACTAGTTGTGTTATGAACACACTGAGTATGCTAGATACTAAGAACTTACATGACTTGTATGTTATATGCTCATGTCTGTTTAAATGGTTTACAACACATAATGTCACCAACGGGTCAAACGGGTCAACTGGGTCAAACATGTCTATTCCTCTAAAACCTTGAGTCCTTGGTTATGGTGCACTTAGGGTTTCTCATATTCACTGTTTACATAAACTCATGTACTTGCGTGATCTAGGTAACCTTTGAAGGTTGAGTGTTCACTTTCTTTCAAGTAAACTCTAGTACACAATACGCGTATCAAGTGAGTATTTCTATACCCCTTTTTCTTATTTTCACACTTTGGGGTGAAACATGTTACTTATTAATCATTGCACTTGTAAACGTTTGGATTCTTGTAAACTTATGGCAATTTACTTGTGAGTTGTGGTTAGTTAAACTTTTGTGGTTACCATGTTATGGCATTATATGTACAATCATTAACTATTGCTAGCCCAGCGAAGTCATAGATCTATGGGTAAGACAAGCCTACTTGGTTGATTCAAGTACACTTAGCTGATCGTATATACTTTTAACGTTAATAGAATATTAACGTCGTTTGATACTTGTAAAACATTGTCGAGGTTTGATTGTTGCATTGTTCATAACATCCCTAATCACTTTATTCACTAATTTACAACTTGAATTGCCATCTTTTATATACTTATGTATTTAAAACTATAGAATGCTCACCAACAATATGTTGACCTTTTATTTTAACATGTTTCAAGCAATAGCGTTATGTGGCTGTGAACAATCGTAACTCTCACGCCTCGACGATTCCGCCGTCAAGGTTGGGGTGTGACAAAAGTTGTCAGAAAGTTGTCGCAAAAGTTTTGCAACAAGGGTTTTTGCGACAAAGTCATTTTTGACGCAAACTTGTCGCAAAACATTTTGTGACAATTTTGCAACAACCTCGTTTGTCATAAAAAACAGAGTTTTCTAGTAGTGAATGATAGGGAGCAGTCTTATATGGATAGGGTCCCCTATGGCAATGTTATTAGTAGCTTGATGTACCTCATGGTATGCACTAGGCCTGACATAGGATATGATGTTAGCCTTGTGAGTAGATTTCTTTTCTATCCTGGTAAAGCTCATTGGGATGCTGTAAACTGGATCTTAAGGTATTTGAAAGGTACAAGATCTTATGGCATGTTGTTTAGTGATAAATCATAGTCTTGTAATGAGGTGATTACTGGTTATGTTGATGCTGATTATGCTAAAGATCTGGATAAAGGAAGGTCATTGACTGGTTATGCATTTTTAGTAATGGGGAATGTTGTGAGTTGGAAAGCTCAATTGCAAAGAGTAGTAGCTTTGTCTATAACTGAGGCAGAGTATATAGTCTTAACAGAGGCCGTGAAGGAGGAAATTTGGCTTAAAGGGTTTGTATCTGATCCGGGCATACAAATGATGGATACCGTGGTATTTTATGATAATCAAAGAGTTGTCCAATTATCTAAGAATAGTGTCTTTCATGAGTGTACTAAGTATATTAATATGAGAAGTTTTATTTTATTAGAGATGTCATTAACTCAAAGGAGGTCAAGGTGCAGCAGATTAGTACAGAGTCTAACCCTGCAGATATGTTTACAAAGGTGTTACTTGGTCCCAAATTCAATTTCTGTGTTTATGCATTGGGAGTTACTTAGATGACAATTCTGTCCTTTGGTGGAGATTGTTAAATAAAGGGCCATAATTGTCATTATGAGATTGACAAGGTTTTTGTTATACTAGTTATAGTTTGTAGTCAAGAATAATCTTTAAGGTTGTTGTGTAAATTCTTTAATGAGGTTGTTAATAGTTAGTTAGAGAAATGGGGAAAAATGAATTAGTGAATAACTCAAAGATAACTTTTCAATTAGTAATCATCTTTTTTGTTCTTGTTCTCTGTAATCATTTGGTGTTCAATCAAATTCATTGTTAGTGGATTTGTTGTATTTCTTTAACAATAACAACATCAATTCTTCAACAATAACAACATCAAGTTAGCAATACCTTCATTGTCGGTGGACACAACTACTATTAAGTTACTTGAAGAAATTTCTAAATCCACTTAGCCCTAAGCAAATAATTAATCTGGGAAATGCACCCAGATCTGTCAAAACCTGCAACATAAAGTCACGAAAAGTAGGTTTTCTACTTCCATGAAAATGCCTCTAATGATAGACCTAATTTTTTGCCAAATTCAATGGCTTTGTTTATTAAGAATAAACAACAATGAGCAAAAACAATACATTGAATTCTGGCGATAAAGCTTTCATGGCTTATCATAAATCAAAATTTTTGAATAGTCTCTCGACGCTCTACTATCCATATGCAATTTCTTTTTTGTTGCACCTGTTGTTGTTGGTTAATGGTCTCACCTTCTGGTGCATGAAGTCGAGCTTCTTCATTGTAGAATATGCAATACAAAGCAATGTTAGTACACATACTATTCTTTGATCATTATGTGGTATTGTTGTTTTACTGGAATTGAAATTCAATGACAGGTTAAATCAGTTTGATGTTTCATGTTGGTTAGATAGCACCATAACGTTAACATCTTAATAACACTCGGGATTGAAGAAAAAACTATGCATACAAACCTAACACGTACTTCAAAGTAATCCAGACAAAGAAGGAGCTGAAGATGTACTTGATAAGTTGGCATCCTAATTCATTAACAAAAGCTACCAATTACCATAAAACTCCACATAAGAAATATGGATATATTAGATTTGGACTACTAAAACCCTAGGTTTCACCCAGACTTATTTTTCTATACATCTGATGAACAAAAAGAACCCGATGACATTTCCATCGGGACTGAGGTGAAAGTATCATCCATGCCTTGAACGGTGATGAAATCGCACACCAGATCCGACGACCCTATCTTCATCTCCGATGAAGTCATCGCTTTGCCGTCAAAATCATCTTTTTCTCTCGGTCCATTGGAATTGCATGTAGCAGACAACTAGGTATACGTGACATAATTAATTAGTGACACCAGAATGCATGGTAAATTAGGAGAATCTCATTGGCCTGTTAGTGAGCAAGCCAGCATTTAACACACGCAATAAAGGGTTGTACGTTGCTGCATGAAGTCCTTGTAAAACAGTACTCATTACGTTGCATTTTTAATAGATAGATAATTAGAATAAAATTACGTAAAAATAATAACATTGAGTTCAAAGTTATTTTAACACCGTACTTTGTCGTGGAAACCTATTATTATTATTATAAAATTAATTTATATCAATATTTTTATAAATTTTGTCAAATAAATTATAAACATAATATTTGAATAAAAATTGAGATAAACAATAAAATAGCAATAAAACTTGGTAATTCATTCTACTACCTTTTACCTCTCGAAATGTGTAGTAATATGCGACGCTCGTTTCAATTAAGTGGCCTATTTTTAGATAAAGAAGTTCGCATTTTAGAAAGAAAGAGAAGAGAAAAAGATGGTGAAGGGTTCGTTTGGCAAAGTGGAGGTGCAATAGCGGCTTGGGGCGGTACAATGGTGGTCTAGGTGGTTGTAGGAGGGCTGGAGTGGTGGTTCGATAGTGACTTTGGTGAGGTGGTTAAAATCTAGAGAGAGAGAGAGAGAGAGTCGTGTGTATGCATACTGGTTTAGTACGCGAGGGAGCCGAGAGGTAGGAAGCTGGTGTTGCGGTGGTGGTGTACCGTGGTTGTTGAGGGGTGGAATTACATACAAATAAGGGTTTGAAGGGGAGGAGAAGGGTGGTGTTGAGATGATGATGATGTGTGTATATAATAGAAAATTTTGTAGGAAACATCTAGGGATATATATTTTAGGTCACACTACTAGAACTGTTATAAAAAGAAGATGATTACTGCTTTAATTGTAATATTGAACAAGGACATTACAAGTATGAAAGTTCAAAGATGAAAATTAGAAAGTGTTGGAAGTTCCGGAACCAAGTTGATCCAAGAGTGAAGAAGACAACATGTGCCTTCATGATAAATGCTCAGAATGTAGTCTAAAATTGGATCAGCTTGGTTCGTAGAATATATGTTATCTTAATCGGTATCATATCTATATATCTGTTTCCCAATTAGCTGTAACCTTAAGCCCAAAATTGACGAGCTAACCCACATCTATTATCCTCAGCACGAAGCACAAAACATTCCAAAGTCAACCAATAATTAATAATTTGTATATAATTTATTTGATTTTGAACTGAAATGCGTATATTTCAACAAGCGAGTTACTTTTCTTGCCTCCGTCAAAAGAAAACACCAAATATTTTTTGCCTCCTTTTGTCCTTTGTTTTTTCTGCCTCGTATCATCTTGTTTCCAATAAAGAGATGCATGTATGTATACAATCATGATCTCATGGCTAATATAAGTAGCAATTCAAATTTCGAAAAGTGTATAAGAAGGTTTTGATTGTTCTTACTTAATAAGTGAAGCCAAAAGCCAATGTCAGAATCCTTCATTGATGTTTATATTAAACTAGGTTAGTCCCCGTGTAATACACGGATTGAACAATATATAAATTATTATTAATAAAAATTTATGTGTTATAAAATCATGCTTGAAAATAAATATGATTATAAGTACGTATAAATATATACTTTAAGTAAATAAGCAATAATGTATTTTTCTTAAACTTTTATTATATAAAAATTGTGATTTTTAAATATTGTTTTAAAAGAATGATTTTTTTAAAAAATCATTGTATTCTATATTTTATAATTTTTTTAAAGCGTGTTTTTAATAAAAAAAAATAGGTTTTTAATTTTTTAAATTATATATTTTGTAATTTAAAATAGTATGAGTAATATTATTAGTATTCAACATTATTATAATAAATAGAGAAATAAAAAAGTAAGTATAATGAGATTTTATAATTGTTTTACGCTTATTTTAATTTTTTTATAGATAGATAGATATGCTAAACAATCGTTAAATAAACGGATTAAATTTTAATGTAAAATATATATGTAAAATTAACATGAATAATTATAATATAATATTTTAATGTAAAATATAATTAAAATTATATATAGGTAATAGTTCAAAAAATAAATAATTTTAACATTTTTTAACTCTCTTATGTAAATAGTTTTATTTTTAAACATTCGTTTTAAGATTTTTTATAAAAATCTTGTTTTTAAAAAAATATGATTTGTAATTATTCTGCTTGTTTTAATAGGATTATTTTAAAATATTTTGCCTGTTTATAATTTTTTTAAAAACAAAAAGATTTTAAAATATTTTGTTTAAAAAATATTTAATGATTTAGAAAATTTCATATTATATAAACTTTAGTTTTTTGTTATTTAGATTTTAATTAAAAGATGTTATTTTTAAATTCCTTCATAAAATCTATTTTAGAAAAAAATAGTTTGACTTAAAAAATAGATAAGAGAGAGAAACATAGTAATTATAAAATTTATTTTTAATAAGAGAGAGAAATTTGTATGAGAATTTAAATTACCATAACACCCTTTTAGAGGAAAAATTGATTTGTGAATCTCTAGAAAAATAACAAGTGGTAAAAACATGGATTAAGAGAATGACAAGTGGTAAAAAAACCTTGCTATATTAGAGGTTATAGATACTTACAATAAAAAGATAGATAAACGGGCAACAATTACTATAAAAAGACAGGTAAACGGGTAAAAGTTGTGCCGCAACCCTTTTTGTTTTGATTCAAATAAAAGAATTTAACCTCTTTACTAGTTATTAGAGAAACTCTTTTTGTTTGCTTCTTGTTATTCTTTTTAAAGTTAAAAAACTTCCAACTAGTTTTCATAAACAAATGAGTTTTCTTGTTGCTTTTTAGTTCAAATAAATATGTTTTGTAAAGTGTGATCAACTTCAAACTTTGAATAAACATGTCCCAATAATGCGTAGCCCCTTCTTTGCTTTTTCATAAATAAACAGGAAATGTACAGATCCCACAATAAAGATTAAAGACCCACACATCCATCATGAAAGTTTGGGCTAGGTCAAATATTAACTTAGTGTGTGTTCTATTTTTAAAATAGGTCAGAGAGTATGTATTTAAAACGAAAAGGAGGAAAAGAAACTTGATTGTTTAAAAAAGTATTTACTTATAAGATGGGAATGAAATTGTAACCAATACTTAAAAACTATTTTAAAATAGAAAACTATAAAAAAAGAGCATAATATAAGATAGGGATTGAGGAAATGACAGAAAGAAGTTACTGTGCTTAGTAGGGAGTACTATTAAACAAAAAAATATCACTGACGACCAATTCCATTAGTAATCCGTCGATGGAAATCGTGATCGATGACCAAAGGAAAGTAGGCCGTGGGAAGTAGCTTTTCCGATGAAACACAAATTGAAAATATTGATAGAGATTAGCACACCGACACATAAGTGCTGTTTGCTTCTGAAGAGGTAAAACGTCTGCAGTCTGCAGACAACATCTGCAGACAACATCTGCAGACATCTGTAGGAGAAGAGGTGGACCAAACCTCTGCAGCCTGTATTAAGAAGACTGTTTGTTTGTAACGTCTGCAGACTGCTGAAATAAACTGAAATTAATAAAAAGTTAAAATAACAACATCATCAAAATAACAAGATTCAACCATTTCTATTATCCCTATTCTAACATTCAACCTTCAAAATAACAACAACATCAAAATAACAACATCAACAGCACATCAAAGAAATTAACAACAAAACTCAACAACAACATTCAAAATAACAACATCAGCAGCAACATCAAAGAAATTAACAAAAAAGTAACATACAATATTCAAAATAACAACATCAGCAGCAACATCAAAGAAATTAACAAGAAAACTCAACACCAACATTCATAATAATAACAACAGCAGCAACATTCATAAAAACTTACATTCGGCTGGAGATAGGTCACGGCAAGAGGGAACTCGGCTGGAGAAGGAGGCGCGCAGGGGAGGTGGCGGCGGCAGGAGGAACTGGCTGGAGAAGGTGGCGGCGGCAGGAGGGAACTGGCCGGAGAAGGTGGCGGCGGCAGGAGGGAACCGCCGGGAACAGTTTTCGTGGTGGTGGTGGGGGAGTTTGGTGGGGGTGAGAATGGGGACGGGAAAGAGAAAGAAGAGAGCTCTAGGGTTTTTTTTTTTCTTTTGGTTAGAAGAGGTTTGTAGAGTAAGAAGACATTAGTCCACCTCTTCTCCAAGAAGAGGTCCGCAGACGTTTTTTAATGAAACGTCTTCAAAAAACAAACACTCTGCAGACCTCAAACATCTTCCCGCCTCTTTTTGGCGCAGACAAAAGAGCTTTAGAAGCTCTTTTTCTAAAAACAAACACCACCATAATCAATGTCACACTCTGATAATATTACAAACGGCTTTTTGGAAATTTACTGAATGTCCATAAGATGTTTTTTTTTAAAAAAATTTAATTTAATTTAACTTAATCAATATCTAGAAGATTTAATAACAAATTATAACCCTGTAAATTTTTAACATTATAAAATTAACAAATTCAAATCTATCTATTATAATAAAAGAACTAGACCTCCTAATTTTAATTTTCCCACTTCTCTCTCCTATTAAATTATTACATTAACTACTAATCATAATATTTATTTTTTATATTAAAAAACGTTTTTAAATAAGTTAAAAAGTCTTTTAATAAATTAAAGTTATTCTAAAACATCAACTATGAAGTATTATAAATTTGATTTTTTTGAAAAAATAAAATTTATACAAACCAAAATAATTAAAATTCAAAGTTATAATTAAAAAAAATTAAAATGACATCTTCTAAAACGGTTTTTAATTGGAACAAAAAATATTTTTTTAAGAAACCAAAAGTTAAAGAAAATGTACTTATAGTTTTTACTCATATGTAATTTAATCATATGTTATCTAAAATATCATTTTATTAATTAATAATTATTATTACTTAAATATTTAATATTTTATTTATCAACCCGTGTAATACACGGGATACTAACCTAGTTTACATTATAAGCGGAGGGTTTATAAGAAAACCTATATTTATAAGAAAACTACTTTTAAACCATTGATTAAGATTGATCAACGACTGATATACATCATGGCAAATTTATAAATATTAAATAGATTAAATAGATTATTGATCTAATTAAATGATTTAAGGGTATATTGAGTATATTGTAATTTTTATATTTAGAAACAAACAAAATCCATTAATTCTCTCTCTTTCTCTCCATAATCAAATGCAATATTAGTTTTATTAATAAATATTAGTTTTTTTAATCAATACATTTATTAATAAAAAACAACACAACATTTCTATATGAAAGAACATAAGTAATTTTCTCAAACTTTTCAATAATTACATTCACGCTTACATATACGTATATAAACAAGACGTACACACGTTTACGTACATGTATTTTTAAACAGGTCAACATATCTGATTACGTGTATGTAAGCAGACTTACATATGTGCTTTTTTACATATATGTAAATATTTTACCTATAGATTTACGTGTAAATAAACTTGTTTACATATATGTAAGCGATACACTATAAGGAAAAAGAAGCCATAAATGAACATATCTAAAGAAATTACACTGCATAGATCTGCAGCCATATGTAATCTTGCATATGTATATGTAACTTGACGAAGATGAAGATTAAGATAAACAAGCAACCAAATCGTAATATAACAAAGTTACGTATATGTAACCTGCCACTACATTCTTTTAGTTCTTGAGTTGCCTTAATCTGAAGTTACGTATATGTAAGCTAAGTTACATAAACCTGTATTCATCTTCTTCCTTCCGTTAGCATCCATGGCGGTAAGATAATTAATCGATTTTGTTAGTTTCTTGAGCAGCGATGATGTCCTTGTGAACCCGTCCATCAATCAATTTCATTAAAACCCAATTAAAGACTTGATTTTATCAATTTTGTTGGTTTCATCTTCATTCTTTCTTTAACCTCTAATCCTCCATCACTATTTGAATATAGAAAATGATAAAATAGATTAAAGATTTCCAGGAATTGCATTTGTAGAATCGAATTAATCACCATATTAGGAAGAATGAGGAAGATTGAGGAAGAAGATCGAACCTTTGTTTTTTCTAGAAAAAAATCAAACTTGTGAATGAAGAAGAAGATCGATGCATTGTTTTAATTATTCTAATTTGTTTGAACATGGAGTAAAATAAGTAATTTTAGTCAACCATGATTATTACTAAAAATACTTTACATAGACAATTACTAACACGCACTTTGAAAAGAATAAATATTATATAAATAACGAAATTTTTGATTGGTTAAAATTGACTTTCTTGGTTTTTTTCAAAACTTGTTGGTTTTTTAGAATCCCTCCCTACATTATAAAACTAATATATATATATATATATATATATATATATATTATATATATACACATATATATATGTATATATACACATATATATACATATATATACATATATATATATACACATACATTATATATGTATATATACACATATATACATATATATACATATATATGCATATATTATACATATATATACATATATATATATATACATAATAAAGGAATAACTTATGTGGCACGTGCCATCCTTTTAGCGCACCTGCTTGCTTATTTTTCCGCCAAAATCATGTTTCATGATTGCTTTTAAAATCTTTTTCCAAATACATTAATTAGTTAAAAATCACACATTTATGGTATCTGGTATATTCAGTTTCCTTAATTATTTCTTGATTTGAAATTAAAATTAAAGCATACTGTACATAAGTTAATTTTAGAAATTGATAGTTGACTCAATAAATTTTTTTTAATGATTTTTAAGTCTACATGTATCATCATATTTGATTTTCTAAATTAACTAGAGGATACCTCCTTGCTTGTTGCGCGAGTGGTATAAATCAAACACAAAAACATGATAGTTTCAACTTTTGGCTCAAATTCGTGTTTTCGTTGTGACTGCAAACCAAACATGTTTGCCACGCCAATACAACGAAATTTTTCCTTGTACTCATCATAGCCGCCCTATTAGGAACCACAAAGCAGAACATCAAACATAATAAAACCCACTGTTAGTTTCACTTTTTTTTAAACATACATGATAACAATAAGATGCTGTAACATTAGTTTGGCTCAGACCCAGTCATCGTCGCAGGCTGCAAACCATCCACACGTGGTCGTCACGCCAGAACACATGTTTTTTGTGAGATCATCATAGCCAGCGCCCGACATAAAACAACAATGTTCTATCCCACAAATCGAAGCCAACACTAAACATTTAGGAAAACCTAAGCCCATCAATGAGATAAGTAATAGCCAACGCGGCAGGCAAATCCAATGGTGAAACCGAGATCTCAACAACCAAAACAAACAATAAACCATATAGAAGAAAGGTAAAGGGCGGATA